>JAABKJ010009880.1:0-11100 GCA_011634705.1 Andricus grossulariae
CTGTATTGATTTCAAATAGGCCCGTGCTTTTCGGCACATGCGCAGTTGAAAATATGAATAGCCATCTATCGGGTATCGACGAACTAAAAAGGAACCCTCAAAAAGAGTTCCATTGGAGCCTTAGTTCTAAACGATACCAACTTTTACTTGAGCCGCAACTTTACTGAACCCTCATTTTTTTCTGTGAGCCAAGATATATATTTTTAATTAAATCTATGTTCATATAAAACTTTAGCCGCTGCTTTAATATATAATCAATTATAATGCATTTCAAAATATCTACGTAATATCTTTCAAATTAAAAATTTTCTTTAATAGCCCGATAGGTCTCCCTTCATGAGCTACTAAAGAAAAAAAGCGAAGATAAAATATATCGCTGTTACTAAATCAAAAAAAAAAGTAGTTCATAAACTGCCCCTTTTTCTCTCGATTATTTTTTAATGGAGTCAGCATTTCAAGGTGTGGATCATTCTACAATCTACATTGTGTGGAACCATGCAAAAAAAATGGGACTACCGATCGTAAAACGTGACTCGATTCGCATCGGTCGAGCGACAAGCTAGGGACCTGGGACTTGAGACCCCAGACCCAGTTGAGTATTCAAGTTTCGAGACCTCAGGAAAATTTTACGATTTTATGATGCCGAACTAATAAAAAGCTATGTTTACAGGATAGAAGCCGATGTGAACGATTTTATTAATAATTTTAATAGCAGCTAGCGGACCTCACTGATCTCCCGCTGCCATAAAATCCCCACCACGGTGTTGGCACTTGGTGTAAACGAGCGCTACTTGTAGCCTCCGTTCCCTGTTTTTGGAAGTTAACGGCTATTTTATCGTCTTGTGTTCACTTGTTAACAGAAATTCAAAATAAGGCCCAAAGTACCTTCATCAGATTGTGCTTCAGAAGTTCTTTTTCTGAATAATTTTAATACTGAAACAAGAAGAATTATTTCAGTATAAAAGAAGATTGTCTTGATTTTTTATTAATTTAATTATTTCATTATTGATTACAAATGAACTTCGTAAATAAATATTCTTGCAGAGCTGGAGAAATGTTCCATTAAAGATTCTTTTCTCTCGTAGGATCTTTTCAGGTATTCAGATACTTTAGTAACTTTAGGTTAGTAGAGACCCCTGGGGTGGAAATGCATTTAAGATTTACTGAGAATCGGCCTTGGCATGCCGACAAAATCTGTCGCTGCATACTTCCGGCTCGTAAAGCGCGATTGCATCCTAAATCCTAAACTTCCAAAGGTAAACAAACCCTACCCAATTCGCTTCCGACAATTGTAACTTTTATTTTGTGTTAATAAAAGGGGAATAAGGAATTGTTAAATTTAAAACAAATGTAAGAAAAATAAGTGTACGATTTCTCAACTTTATGTAATTTATAAATTTCCATTTGCAATTCACAAATGAATAAGAAATAACATAGCGTAACAATATGAAGACGTGCTGGGCATATTCTGTTAAAGTTTATTCCCAACCAAGCCGTTTCGACACGTTTAACATATAAATGAAAATCAAATACTATACAATTTTTTAGTGCTCGCTATACGATTATATCTGATCGAGAGGGTTAAACCCACCAGATTAACGTTTCGAAACTATTTCGGAGTTTATTGGACTGAAATTACCTTAAAATTTTTGGATATTTTAAATACGGGAATTTGTAAATTATTAATGGGTGAAGAATAGCAACCAAAAATTGTTAGTCATTAATTGATGAAATTTAAAAACAATAGCGTCTTAATAATTTAGAAAATACAAGTAAAAAATAATTAAACCAAATTAATCAAATAGAAATTTTAAAAACAAAACAAACCATTCGCAGTTGATTATCGCCCGTCTGTAATTTGGCTAAGTTGACCGGCCAATTCTCGTCATTCCTTTCCATCAGCATCATCCTGAATTTTATGTAATATCCCACTTATTATACAATTTTTTAAATCACAAAACTTTCAGTCTTCTCAAAATCACAGTTTCAGTCTTCACTTTGAGCTAGTACGGTTCAAAATTTAGTACCTATTAAAAAACCTATCTAAACTATTTATCTCACTTGTGACACCACTTATACTTTTTTAAATGTTAACTATAATAATTTATTTATTTTTGCCAGCAAAAAAGGGGGCGGAAATATCTAATGATATGAGTTTTCAAGTGAGATTTTTACGGAGCTCCAGGCAGAATGCATGGAGCGTGCCAGACCGACCATTCAACTGACGTTTAGAATTCCAAGTCGAGGGTTTCTGAAACGGATTCTTCCTTCTTTCTCTTTCTCTCTCTTTTCCTTGGAATCAAGGTCCATGATAGGGTAGTAGTTCCAAGGTCCCCTCCACTTGGATCAACCTCTGTTTTTATCCTGACACGCCCGAAAATCATAGAAAATACCTTCGTGCTCCCCACTTCTCTGTTTGAATCCCAATGGATTTCCAATGCCAATCGCAAGACACTGACAGGTAGGGCTTGTCTGAAAAAATCATCAACTGCAGGCATTGTTGACTTTCTGAACCTTGATACAAGCTCAGGCTGCTCAGGAAGCCCAGGAAACAGAGAAGAATGAAAGAGAAAATGAAATCGAAGTTTCGAGAAGAAAAATAAAAATGGTCACGCACCATTTGTTGATTTTGCCCTATTTATTTCTAGATTTGAAATTGAAAATAAGAACTTATTGTTATAGATTAATTTATAGATTGAGAATTTTACAGGAGATACACCAAACTGTCTAAGTTTAATGCATTTCATTTTTTTTTAAACAAAAAAGTACTTTCGAGCTATTACTTAGCGCTAAGCCTTGCCCTATTGAAACATGAAAGGAACATTCTGAAAGAAACAACCATCTCCGAAAAAAGCTCTTGTCAAAGGTAATGCGCGTCCTAAAAAATTCCAATTGTTACTCAGAAAGAGTTGCATAGTTTTTTTTTTCTTATTAAAAAAGAATCTGTCCAAGCTTATGAAAAATACTTGACTACTCATCCCGAATTTCGAGACGACGAGACACCTCGGAAAAAAAAGCTTTCGATATTAATTAGCTTTATCGAATCGCGAAAGGTGGCTTAAAAATATGCAACCATCTGTAAAAAAACGCTTGTCAAAGAACTCCGTATCCGAGAAAACTCCGGACCTGACACAGAAAAAGCTGCATAACTTTTTTATTTCTCAATTAAAATAAAAACAAGAAAGTACTTTCGATTCAATAAAACGCATTTCAGAAATTTGGTACTTGCGCCGTTATGTCATGGGACCCTTCATTTGAATATCATCTCAATATGAAAGTTGTCCAAACGTTAGAAATGGTGAATTTACCAATATTTCAAATTAAAAATATTTTAGTTTCAAGACTTCATAATTTAAAATTATTTAACTTTATGAAGTAGAAATCGAAATGATTTAATTGCGATTTCTTTACATTAATTTAATATTAAGTTTTTAAGCTTACAACATTTTGAAATACAGGAACTCTATTGAAAATGAAATTGTTGAATTTCAAACATAATATAATTTTGTAACGTTACAATTTAAAAATAAAAAATTTCTGACTTCTCAATGTTTCGAATACAAAAATTTCAACTATGAAAGCGATTCTTCAAAAATCTCAAACATAAAACACTAATAGGTTGAATATATGCTCAACCTTAATTGTTTCAATTAAAAATTAAAAAATTACACATATTTTATGTGTATTTTCTTTCTAATTTGTAATTTTTTAGTTTTTATGAAAATTTTCAAAATTTTCATAGTGAAATTGAATTTTTACGATTTAGAATATTTTCAATATTTAAACGAACTGTCTGTAGTCTACACGTATCGAGAAAAAAAAACAGGTATTCGTATAGAAAATTCGGTGTAAATAGCCCCTTCCTCTTCCACATGGAATTTGTACCGAAAAAATCCAACTATTCATATATAGCCACATAGCCCAGGCCATATTTTAAACTTAAAATTTTCCAAATTATCAGTGTTCAAATAAAAAATGTCACGATATTATAATTTTTTTATTGGGATTTGACTAAGTGAACTTTAAACGCTTTCATTTTTAATCGCTTTCATTTTTAAATAGTTTCTGTTTACGATATAAAAATTTCTAACAATTATAATTTTTTTAAATTGTCTAAATTCTTAAATGCTAAAATTTTTTAATATAAATTTTGTTTACCCAAAAATGTTTCATAATTGATGGTTTGCATGTTAAATAATCGTCTACTACAGTAAAAATAATTAAATTAGAAAAAACATTTTAAATTAAATTTTTCAAATTGTCATAGGTTTTCAATTTAAATTCTTTACTTTTAATGATCCAATTACAAAATTGTGTACCCATACACAATTCTACAATCAGTGCGCATCGAAAATTCTTTACTTCTACAAACAATTGAAATGTCAAATATTCGAACTTGAATGTTTGATCTGTTAAATGAAATTATATGATAACCTTTCTTCCCCTGAGCCATTTTGAATTGAGTATAATAGCTGACGTCGTATTTTAGAAAAAAATTGACTAAATTCATAATACGTATCGATCATCGGCGCTTCCCTGCACTTAGTGCACTTTCCAAGAAATATCTGCATCTCAAATGCAAACATCTATGGGTACTTTGAATATTGCATGTGCAAGGGATATTTCGATTCTAGGAACAGCTACCTCTTACAAGCAGGATTATATTACCCAGATGCATATGTTGAGATCAGGAGGAATCGATATGTTCAAAGAATGAAAATAGCAAAAGAAGAAATGCTTAGAACCAAAAAAAAAATTATATATCAGCGATCATTCAAAAAATTACCTTTCCTTCCTAAGTTAAAAATGTCAACCAATATTTCCACTATTTTAGCTTATACCAAAAACAAAAAACGGAAGGTGTCAATTTTTTTGATACAATTTCGTCTAAAAATCCATGAGATTTAGGAGCTGTGCCGAAAGTTACTTTGTCGCAGTGAACAAACCTTTTCCAAGTACAGTTTCACTTGAAAAAAAAAAATTGGAAAGCACCTTCAGTTGCCATTACATGTTAGAACTTGCCCCTTGCAACAAAGTGTAACACTGTAACAATTTCTATAGATTTTTTTTTTTTTTTGGTCAGAAATGCAGCTGTATGAATGTAAGGCCGACAAAGTGTCCAAGGAGCAAAAAATGTTCCAGGAAAGGCAGATCAAGCAAAAATCGGAAAAGCATCTGCCTCGCTGGAAAAGGAGGAAAATCAAAAGTATAGCATTGTCCACGACCTTCCTCAACTATGCAACCAAGAGATGTCCGTTCATAATATTCTGAAACAGGTATCTATACCTGACGATTTCTAATCCCGTCTGAGTACCGATCCACGACCCTCACTCCCTAAGCTTACCTGAGAGCAAAACGATTTCCGGATAATTTATTACTTATAGATCCTTCTGCATTGTTCTGAAAATTGATCATTGGTGCGATTTCAAATGTTGGGTCAAGGTTGGCTAAAATTAAGCTTTGTATTAATGTCTACTGCACAGCGGGTGTAAATTATAAGCCCTGAGCTTCGGCGCCAGAGACTTTAAAATGTGGAAAGTAATTAATAACTACAATTCTAGAATTATGGTAGTAGTTTCAAAAATGTTTTTCAAATTAAATCCAATATCTTCATTTAGCTAGTTTTTTCATAATAAAAAAAATCATACCGCTTTAAAGATTAATAAACAATTTTAAAACTGTTTATAATGTACCCTTTTAATTTATAGATTTAATTCATAACAAAACAAAATATATACAAGGATTACAAAAATGACTGAAAGGATCTAGGATTTAAAAAAATGGTTTGAACGAGGCGCCATTGGGACACAATATAGGACTCTTAGGTAGACCGAAGAATGACAAGTTCTTCAGGAACGTGATTAATCAAGCCCAAGGTCGGATAATACTCAGAACCAAAAAAGGTATTAACGTTCCTCAGAATTGAGACTAGACTTAGGTTGAATACAAATTATTGCTGAGCTTTTGTTGGTAAAAATAATGACGAGGACCCTCGATAAGGAAAATTGTATTTAACCCCTGTTTTCTTTGAAAGACAAAGATAAAACGCTTTCCGGATGCACTTGTTTGCTACTTTTCGGATTCCGCTTTAGATCGAAAGATTGAGATTAGCTTAAGAATGCAGGTTTTAAAATTGACAATGTCTAGTATTACGGAATTTTCCGTAAGATTAACCAATCAAGTACAGCGCTAGGGCTAGTGTTACGGAATTTTTTGTAATCTAAACGAGCTGAAAATGTGTTAGGTGTACGGTAAATTCTGCAATACTAGACAGTACATTTAAAATTCAGATGAAAGAATCTCTGGAATCGAATAATATCTGTAAATATTATTGAATTTTAAAATAAGTATTTTCTAAAGAAAGGAAGTATTGTACATGTACACATATACGCTTGAAGTAAAATTTTGATTGAAAGTAATAATCTGTAAGAAGGGGAAAGAAATCATCCATAAGGAGAGTTGACTTTATATACAGTAATATTGTAAATTTCAAAATAAGGCATTTAGATAATGATCGAGGAAAATATGTATTAGAAACGCAACAACAGAATATAAATTTAGAGCAATAAATTCTCCATTAAGAAAGCAATGGAATATCCACTTAATCTGAGAGAATATTGCCTTTCACTTGTATGATTTTTAAAAATATTTCATAAACGGTATTTTATTCTCTATCAGTCTAAATCACTGTGTCGATGGATATTATATTATATGACTCAGACTTGGCCCCAATAAAGTCATTAAAGTCAGTCTTTAATAAATCAATCTCGTTTAACGATAGACTTGAAAGTTTGGGGTTTTTGTCCAGGAAGATACGCAGTCAACTGAAACCAGGAATAGAGCTCAATGCCAATTAGAAAAGATTTGTCTACATTTTTTGCCTAATATTATGAAAATTTTGTTTTTAAAAACGCCACTTTTAAAAATGTTTAATTTTTAATTTCTCACTTTTTAAAACTTTGTATTTAAAATTTCAAATTTTAGCATTTAGAATATCTTATTCTTTAGAGTTAATTCCTTTTCTGCTCAATTTTTAGATCACGAAGAGTAAATTTGTGCAATTTCAGTCGTGGAAAATTGTAAAATTTGAAATTATGCAAATTTAAATTTTACAATTCGGGTAGTTCAAATGTAAGAATAAACTATTTAGAACATTTCTACGATTTCGAAAATTTTTGCAGGAAAGTTTAAATCATATATTTTTAAATACTGCAAAAATGACTGCAAATGACATAGTACATTTCAAAACATTTTTTAATACTGAACAGTTTAAAATTGGAATTGTAAAATTTTTTAAACTAATTTTAAATAGTTCCCTTTTTAGGAGATTCACTATTAACTTTTTTTGTTTATTCAAAATTGTTTAATTTTTTCATTCAAAATAGCAATAATTTTCTATTTTTAATTAGTTTCGATTTTGCAAACAGAATTGTCGGAAGAATTGTTTTCTGAACAATATAAGTACAAAAAGTTTTGAAAATGAGGAAAGGCAATCAATTATTCAATTTGTACTCATAAGGTGGCATGAGCGACTATATTCTATTATCAAAGTGCCTAATGAATTTCTACGACACTATATGGACATTTAACCGATGTCTCGTAGATAAATGTATATAACGCAAATGGGGACTCGGAATGGTTATAAAAGGTACATAAATATTTACGAAGTACCCATGAAGAGCCTACTAAAATTCCCTAGAATTGATTCAGAGACGCGAAGCCGCAAACGCTGTTAGCTTTTAAAATTATAACTCGTGTATTTGCCTAAAAACTTAGCCATAACCTGAAAAGCAGACCCTTAATAATACAACCACTGCAATACTTTACTTTCTAATTATAATGACCGAAGGTGTACGAATAGACAAGTGTATGTTGGGATGTTCAGTGGTGAACCTAACAATTCAATTACTAAATGATGGATTGCATATATATATATATATATATATATATGTTGTATGTGCATTTTTATATTCACGCATTTTTGCGCGTAACTGGAAAGCTAATAAAATAATAATTCAAAGAAAAATTAGGCTATAAAAGCCAGTAAGTTACTTAACTTATATTCAGTGAATGCGAGATCTATTATGAATACAAAGTGTAGAGAATGGAATTTAGATTGATGTATTATTATGTATACCTTGCGCAAATGTTTTTTTACTCTAATAAAAAATGGAATGTCGATCCTGATAAATTCTTTCCCTATAATTTGTGGACTAAGATGCAGCAAAATTAACTTCGATATGGAAATTTTGTTCTCTACAATATAAAAATGTAAAATACAATACGTTTATATAATAATATTCAAAATTTCAGTTAAATTTATCATAGCCACAGTTGAAGAATAAAAAATTGAACATCAAGGCTGAAAGGAAAAATATATGGCGAAATTCCAAAAGCCCAGGTCAAATATAATCTACTGACAGAGCACAAATTACTCAAGCCCCGAAACCAAACGAAACAGGGGTGGAGAGGTCTTTACGACACTTATTTAATAAGATTTACGACATGAATAATCCAATAAGGATACAATTGCAGCTTTGCCAAATTTCAAAAGAATAAACCTTGCAGCCCAAAATTCGACTTTGTACATTTTTATATTTGCTGGGTCTGAAAAAACCATCGGTAATATAAAAGGACAAAAATTTAAGGTACAATTTTCTGTAAATTTACAACATACTGAGAAATTCATAAATTCAATAGAATCTACAAAAAAATGTTCTGTTACCGTTTTGTTCTTTTTTCTATGGTGCAATTTGATGGATTTAGGGTATGGTTTTTCTGGGCGAATATTTGACTTGTTTTGATTTACTTTTGTTATATTCTATAAAATGTAAATAATTACACTGACGTCCATTTTTCAGTTTCTGTTTGATTCAATAAAGCAAAATAATCTCTTTCCATCACAAAATTATAATTACAAATACACTTAAAAAATGTATTGATAAATCAACCAAATTAATAAAATATTATTAATAAAATAAAATTATATATATATATATAATAAGTTTACAAGAAAATAATTCGATTTCATGAAGCAAAATTGATCTCTCATAATCAGTGAAATTACAATATTTATAGTTCAGAATTCAATTTAAAAGAACAGGATTCTCATATAAATTAAAACAATAAAAAAATATGATAATTGATATAACTGCTAGTTTATGATTTCAAACATTTTAGAATTTAACAACGTTAAATTCGAAACTTTCAAAATTTTCTAATTAATAAAATATAATGTTAAATCAGACTGTTTAAAATTGAGTATTTTCATATACTTGAAAATATGTTTTAAAAGAAAAAAAATTCAAAGTAATATTCGACACAATCATTCTTTAATATTTCCCAGCAATTTCAAGAATTAAGGCGTTTCTCGTTTTATCGAAAAGGATTATTTCAGATTATACACAGAAGCTAACGTGCGGTTGATTACTGTCTAATTTCCTCGAATTCTGGATGCGGACTACTAAAAAAGCACAAGATGAGTATTCATCGACATTTGAAATGTAAAAGAACTGGTGGTCGGATGGTTTTACACGAATTAAACACTAATTTAATTTTTACTTATTTATGTGAAAAAAAAACTTTGCATTCTTTTACAAATAGCTCGAAAATATTTGCAAAGACATATTTATAATAATAGATTCGTTGCCGATGAAATTGAAATTTCGTATTCCATTTTTAAATTAAAATCGTCTAGAAATCCAATACTGCAATTGTTACTTATAGTCAATTCTGGCAACATGAATAAGCCGGTAAATAGAAAGAATATAAGAGAGACTATATATTCTGTAGATTAGCTCAGCTTAGAAATTCAAGTAATATGGAAAATGCTAAATATATAATTTTCCCGTTTAAAGGCATTATTTCGTATTCAGAGCGCGCTCTTTACGTGTAAAGAATGCGAATTATACAGGTGCAGGGAAAAATATGTGGGTTTCAACGAATGAGCGCTGCTCTTTGATAAATAAAAATAAAATTAACAGCTGACCAGTTACCAGCTATATTCAGGACGAACGAACCAAAGTGCATTCTTCGAAGGGTTCGTGCTTGAGCTTAAGTGCCTTAAGTACCTGTGAAGTGCGTAAGTAAGTACGAAGTAAGTACGTAAGATATTGGTTGGGCGTAAGTACAGGCGTGCACTGGCACTAATATCCGAACCGTGAGATGCATGCCTACCCAGTAAATGTTCCTGCAGGGTGGATCCGAAAGGTGAACAAATTCACTTTAAAAACTGAAAACATAACTTTATGGCCTTTGGAGTTAAAGTTTGCGCTTAGGCATTAACAACCTTTCTTCACCTGGAAAGATGAACCAAAATCTCACACGCTAAATCCCAATGTGTCACTTTTTGATCCAAAAAGGTTGCACAATGGAGAAATAGTCGACAACTATACTATCTTGAAAATTACATTTACATTATAATATGTCTTCGCAGATATCAATTGTTTATTTACAAAAAGAGTTGGTAACATTGCTCTAAAAATGATTTTAATTTATCCCCCATCATGAATGTTTTAAATATTTTTCGCGAAAATATCTTAAAACCTAAAAGTTTGCAAAAATGTTCTTTCAAATAGCAACAAGTAAATTTTCACTGGCTATAAGGAGCGATAATTAAGCATAGGTATTGGTCTAAGTTTAAAAAAGCGATCAGACTAGTTCGCGGTTAGTTCCAAATGCCAGAGGGGGAGGCTGCGAATGGGGGTGAAACGAGAAAGAAGTAGTGAAGGAGAGAGAGAAGTGGCGTGATAAATGATCAAGTATTTAACACTCTTTACGGATTAGCATATAAACTACGGACAGTCCATAGATCTTCGTGGCAATGCATTAACGGAGCGGTACAGTCCTTCAGGTGTAAACGATTCCTCTGAATCGCTTCGACCAACAGAAAACGGGTTATCGTTTCAAGATTTTTATATTATTTTTGAGTTCTTTCTAGTACAATTATCAGAGAAATTCACTCAAAAACACAGGGAATTGAAGATGGCTGACCAAAAACCGAAAGATATGTGATGTTACTGGAAGCAGAATATACAATCGCAGTACTGTGAACCTGAAAGCACTCATCATAAGTGAATAAGAATATAGTAAAAGTGCATT
>JAABKJ010009881.1:0-11100 GCA_011634705.1 Andricus grossulariae
TCCATATCCACGTTTGTCATTAGAAGGCAGCCTGATAGGGGGAACCATGCACCTGGGAGAAGGAAGCCCTGTAGGAACAGACCTGTTTGGAGTAGAAGGTCTGGCAGGAGGAAACCCGGTAGGAAGGTGCCTGGCAGAAGGAGATCTGGACCTAGACCTGGCAGGAGGAGCAAACATCTTCGGAGAATGTGGACTGTCGAGCGAATAAGATGTTCCGGGACCAGAAACAACAAGAGAAGGGGTGCCATGAGGCAAAACCTCAAATTGTGAACTTAACTCTGCAACAGGAAACAAAGAATTGCATTTTTCTAAATGAAGTGAAGCAAGAATATTAATTTTGTTACAGTATGTGCCAGTTGATCAATTTGCTTTCGAAGTTGGATCGAAGCAAGGCTTTTATACAGATTTGTGGTCTTTTTTTTATCAGAAAATTGCTTATCAGAATGATGTGATGTTCTAAATCAATTGTGTCTCATTAAATTTCATGAGTAACAGCAGTCGCGTCTCGGTTTTCATATCATGCCCAAGTCATATCCCTGTTAATGCACATTGAAATTTTAAAACTGATCTTTTAAAGAAATATCCCACATTTTTTTTGTAAGAAAAATCATGAAGTTGCGAGCCGGTATATGAAAATTAAAATAAGAATTTGACTGCGAATTACGTATAAAAACGAGAGAAATACGGTTTATGGACGAATTATAAATATTTAGTTAAATCGATATTAATCTTTGAGGATATAGATTCCGCTATAATTGACTGCCCTTTTATTTCTTTCTTCTATTTGGGACATAATATTTTCACGAATCTAAGCTTACGAAAAATTTCGCAGGGATTTTCAAGATTTTAAAGAATTTTGTAGGAGTTCGAATCACTTCGAAAGATTTTAGAGTATTTCGAAGATTTCCAAATATCTACAGCGATTTTAAGTGTTTCCAAATGATTTCAAAGAATCTGAAGGATTTCATACGGTCTGCAAGTGTTTCAAAGATTTAAGGGGATATTAATAATTTTGCGGGATTTCTAAGAATTTTAACCAATTTCAAGGACTTCAATGAAATTAAGATTTCTACAAAGGTGTTAAGAGATTTGAAAAGATTTTTAATCGTTATTAATATTTCAATGAAATTTCAAGCAACTTGAGAGATATCGAGGGTATTTCGAAAATTTTTGCTGCTCAGAGTTTATTTTAGCATACTTATGAAACATCTGAAAAATAAACCGTTCCATTTATTTAGTCTACTTTGTACATCAATATCTTTAATATTATTCATAATTTAATCCAATGCTGATTGCACTATAATAGTTTTGTGTGAAATAATCTTCTTTGTAAAAATTTTTGCAATGGCGAAAACATTATAGGAAATTCATTATAAGCAAATCATTATATGCTTATATTGATTTCACTATATATAATATTTTTTCGTAAGGGTCCAATTTTCAGGAGAGCTACTAATTGGAGGCCCTTGCTAAAATAGTTATGATTTTTCTTTTATCATATGGAAATATCTTATAGAACGACATACTTCAAAAGGAAAAGAGCCTACAAAAATTAATGTTTTGAGACTTTTAATATAAAAACTGGTTACCCATTGCCAATTCTGTTATAAATTTTCATTTGAACTAGGTTTACCTTGATGACTCGCATTTTCGTTACTTTTCTCAAAATTTGCCAGAAAATCACTGGTTTTGGGCGGCATTCCTGAAGATATTCCTGTGGAAAGACGAAAAAAATGTATGAACTTGTAATGTTTGAAATGCATCAAGGATTGTAAAATTAAAATAGTGAATCGCTTCCAAGCAAAAAATGCAAATATTTGTTTTAGACGCAAACAATATATTCAAATATCAACATAAATCGTGAAATCAGAGTCTGAGAATTCTTTATGAAAGATATGTAATTATTTTAATTAAAAAAAATTATAAACCTTTATTTGTGTGAATATTAGTAAGCGAACGCGATTGTGCAAAGTTTTATATTTTATTTGAACTATGATAAAAGGATATTGTACAGTTTTGAAATCAGTTACGACGCATTCACTAAGCAAATCTTTTTACAAGTTATTACTTCAATATGAAAAAATCGTCGTATTTTAGGATTTAAAAATAAAGCATCATATTTCGTCTACGAAAATTAAGAATACAAATCTGTCTAATTATTATAATACTTGAGTAGCAAAGAAATTATATCAATAATAATAACAATAATAGTTTGTCACCAAAGAGTTCAAATAGTATTTTACATTTATTATTGTATGACGAATATTCTAACGGACTTACTACTGAAAATTGATAATACCTTATTCCTTACTTACCAATAGAATTAAGAATAACGTCGAAGATTAAGACCAGAGTACACGGGATCCGCATTTTTTCGAAATGTAGGAGAAACTGATCAACGCAGGATTTTATGAATACCGTATTTAATAAATTATTAGAAGTTCCATATATATATACTCTTCTCAGATACTTCTGGTTTTCCCCTCCTCGGACATAAATCGCGGATATGAAATATTGTGTGGGGCTTGCTGAAATGATAAATTTTAATTAGTATCACCGTATCAATTTAATGAAAGTTACAATCTCAAACACGTAATCATAATTATTCAACCTTGAGAAAGGAAGATAATTTATGTTAAAGTTATACACCTGTATATGATAAGAAAAATTTGTGGTAAATTTCGCATACATGTATTGGAAGTAATTAACCCATACAAGGATGAAAATTTTGCAATACCTCAATATGAGAAAATTTTCATCCTTGTGTTGGAAAATTCCGATCCATGTATCAAAATTTCCCATACCCTAGTATCGAAAAGTTTCCGTGCTCAAATCGGAGATGTACCAAACCGGTTGATATTTTTTCCATACCTCAGTTCGACAAATTGGTTGCATTTTTCCTATGCTGAAGTTTTACAACAGGTCAGTAAAAGATAGAATTAAGGTATATGTGTCAAATATAATTTAAACTGAAAAATATATACGACGGGAAATATAGCTTGTATAACAATATAAAAATTCACAGAAAATAAATTTTCAGAAATAGAGTAAACTTTCATTCCCATGCTGTCCATCAATTTATAGACTTGAGGATTGACCGTGTGAAGTTTCTTCTTATTCTTTCTTCTCTTGTGGCCCGCCTGAGAGCTGATTTATTGGAATATCCTGCAAAAATTGAAAAAACAGGAATGATCACCTCTACAAATTATACCATATGAAATAATTAATTAGATGTTTTCTGACCTACTTTAGACAAATAAAAGGACCTGATTGATGTTGAAGATACTTTATGAACGTGAGAGGGTGTCTCCTCAAATCTTGAATAAAATTATCTCAAAATTCTAGTTTTTTTCCAGGTATCTCAAATTGTTTCCAGATATAATTTTTTATAATATCAAAATAGTGGAATTCTCAACTAAGAAATATAAATTTTTCACCAAATAGTTGAATTTTGTACTAGAATAGATCAGTTTCCTACAAAAAATAGAATAGTTTGATTTTTAGCTGAAAAAAAAAATAGTTTTCCCGGAACAAAACAAAAATGATAAGAATTCCAACCGGAAGTTATGAATTTTCACATCAAATCATAAATCTTTGACTAAAATAGATAACATTTAAACCAGAAAGATGAATTTTTAACAAAAGCGTTCAACTTTCAACCAAGCAGCTTTATTCTCAAGCAAGAAGTTTAAATTTCTACCAAAAAATACGACATTTCCAACTAAAAAAATAACAATTTTCAACCCAAAATGAAACAGTTGAATTTATATTTTTTTCAAATCAATTTTCTACGAAAAACATGAATTTCCAACTAAAATTATGAATTTCCAACCCTAATTACCCAAAAATCTTATTTTGAACCGAGAAAATATATTTCCACCAAAAAAAAAGAAATTTTCAATTAAAAAAGATAAATTGTGGACCAGAAGATAAATAGTTACATTTTCATGTTGGAAATAATAATATTCAACCCAAGAAATTATTATTTTAACTGAAAATGATAAATTTTCAATTAAAATAGTGAATCTTCAAATGCAATAGTTCAATTTTGAACCAAAAAATTTCTATTTTAACTAAAATGATGAATCTTTAACTAGAATGATTGCATTTTTAGGCGAAAGCATGAATTTTCAATCCAGATGATTATTTTCTCCTAAAAAAGACAAATTTTCGATTAAAAAATGTAATTTTTGAACAAAAAATTAAAAAGTTTAATTTTGAGATACCAAATTAATATTTAACGAAAGAGATGAACTTCTAACTGAAGTGATGGAATATCCGGCTGGAATAGTTTAATTTTTAGTTTAAAAACAAAGAAATTTTCAGGCACGGAAAAAAATTTTTTTAACAAAATAACTCATTTTTCAAACAAAGAGATTACTTTTTAATTGAAATGATGATAGTTTAACTAAAAAGTAATAATTTCCAACAAACGAGTTTAACCTTCAATCAAGTAATTGAATTGTCCAGAAATGGAATAGTTTAATTTTCAGGTATAAAATTAGTTTTTCATACAAAAGAAATTCAACAAAAGTGATGAATTTTTAACTAATATTATGAAATATTCCATTCGACTTGTAACATTTCTAGTTTAAAAAAATAGCTTCCAATACAAAGAATCAATTTCGAAGCAAATGATTATATTTTCCAGCAAAGTGATGAATTTTTGAGTAAAATTATGAATCTTCAACCTAAAGTTGGATTTCGTACATGAAATATGAATCTTTCACTCAAATGATGAATATTCAAAGGAAACAATTAAATATTTAACCCGAAAGCTTGATTTTCGACAAAGAAGATTAATTTTCTACCAACCAGATGGAATTTTAAACAAAAGACATGAATTGTCCACCAGATACTTGAATCTTAGTTTCGATATATTCAACTGTTTCTAAAAGTTGAGCATATGACTCAATCTAAAAAACAACATGTTCTTGTTGTTTGAAAAAATTATTACTGAGCAAAGGATTCATTTTCATGTTTCCTAATTTTGGATTATTGTTCATTAGGAAATACTGTACTCTTCACTGCTCTTGAACTAAAATCAATAATTCTTAATGGTTGAATATTTAGCATTGCAGTTGATGAATAATAGATAAATTATTTAAGTACATCATTAGCTTTGATGATACGTACACATCCAAATTACCGAGAATTTCTCTTGCAATTCAAATATTGTGTTTTTAAATATCGTGTATATGATAAAAAACAAGAAGTTTTTTGAGAATATGGGAAAAAGAGAGAAAAGGAGTGAACTAAGATCGGGTAAAAGATCAGGGCAAACTAAGAATTGAAACTTTTCCCTAGAGAGAAAGAAAAAGCTTGAAACTCTAAGTAACTATTGTCAAAGAAACAATTTGAGCCTAAAATATTTTTTTTCACAATTTTCCTTCATTTTGTTTCTAAAATAAGTTCAAATGAATAATTTGTATATTTCCCTCGAATCAATTTCAATTCCACGCTATTTTTATGTAAGTACTCATTGATATCACCTCAAAAAATGACATATTAAATATTCAACAACGTTCAGTAACTCCTGCAACTCTGATCTCTAAATTCGCGTACAGGTTATTTTTCAATATTTTGACAGGCATATTAGAAGTTGGACAAGTTTGAAGTCTGTAATTTATCCGGATACTGGCGTTAGCCAGTATTTCCAGAAAATCTTATAGCTGAAAAAAATTCTTGGAAGTATATTATCCTTCTAGGCGGACGTATAGACGGAATTTAGCGACAATCTATATTCTAGACGGATGTTTAGTCACATCGTAATCCAGAACATTTTACTTATTGGAAATCGAAAATTGTCGGTTGGCAAGCGGAAAAGATGCTAGAGATAGATGAATGCATTGCATCGACGTGTAGAAGGCTCGATACAACTTGTTAACTAAAGAACTTGTTAACTAAACAGTTATATAAAAAATCAACTTACCACTTATTTCTAGAATTCCACGTATTTCCACACTTCCACGTATTTTCCTCTACTGTTGCTTCCGTCATCTAGTAAAAAAATTTATAATTCTACTCAAAATTATTGCGCTTACAGGAACTCAAACTACTACGAATCACACGCTTGACGCCATGACTGTATTATACTCTGCTCCTTCTGCTCCGTTCACACGGTTACAGTGCATGTTCGCTTCACTCGGCTGCGCATTCTGCAGCCGCGCATCAAAGTTCTATACATGACTGGAGTTTTCCCATACCAGTGTATGGGATTCTCAAAGAGCAAGGGAAATTCACAAGTGGCTAATGGATTAGTTCCATGCTTGTATGGGATATTCAGAAGTTAAAAAAAAATGCCATAGGTTCGTATGGGAAAATTATGATTTTTTTCTACAGCTCTTCTTACAGTTTAAAAACTGTACGAAAAATCACTGATAATATAGACACAGGTTGATATTGGAAAATGTGAATGAAGTGTTTGTAAACTGTCTTAGGAAATTCTATGTCAACAATAGAATTGCATACAGTATAACGATATAGAAGTAATGCACATACTTTCAATTTGTAATTACCTTTGAAATTTATTGAAATTATTCGAGTTTTAGGAAAAAGTTGTTGGACCTAAGTAGAACTATTGTTAAATTTTATCGCTGTTTATTCAAAAATGGTTAAAATGGCAGAATACGGCTTATATAAGTTTTCTAGAAACTACAAGTTTTTGCTAGACTTCGGACACTTTGATAAAATCACACAGGTACGTAATTACAAATTTTGACGAAATGTAGAATATTTAGTGTTATACTTTATTCAACTTTATTGTATTTTATTGCAGGGCTCAAATTGTGCCACTTTTTCATATTTTTTCGGAAAGTGCGACTTACCGACCGTTTCAAAATAATCAAACTGATACTTCTGAATTCAAAAATTAGAATATTACCACTATTTTAATTGAGAACATTCAAAATTCAATAATTTGTTACTAAATGGTTTAAATTAGATAATTCAAAATTAACAGCATTTGAAATTGAAAAGTTTCTAATTTTAATTTCAATCAGAATAATGTTATTGTGTGTGCGAAAAAATTTTTGAGTCAAACAAAAAAAAGATGAACAGTAAAAAAATGAGAAGAATTTTTGAAGAATAAAGATTTTCCAGATAAGACCCAAAAAAATTATTAACTAACTTGTTGAATTTTTTAGTCAAAACACACAAATTTTATACAAAACAGTTTAATTTCCAACGCGAAAATATTAATTGCGAATATAAACGGTGATTTTTAACGATATGGTTGAATTTTAATCCCAACAAGAAGAATTCGCAGTAAAAAGGGATTATCCTTCAACAAAATGAGCGAAAAAAGGCAAAAAAGAAGAATAGCGATAAATAAATAGGAATTTCGATGATTTATAGACTGAAATATAATTGTATGGACAATAATTGATGTAATTATTCTTACTTTAAGGTATCCCAGCAATCGTGGCGGTCACAATCATCATGAAACTTTTTCATGATTAGAATATATTGTAAAAATATGTTAAAAGTAACATATAATTAATTTAGTTTACAATGATTTCTTAATTCACATAATAATTTAATTGATGTATTTTTAGCATTTTTTTCAATGATTCTGTAAAAAAACGGCTATTTAGCTTTTGAAATTTTCGAAATTACTTCTACCCCCTAAAATTTGACATTTTTTACTGGTTTTTTTTAGTTTCACTGTTTACTGAATGTACTCTTAGATTTGTAAGTTGATAGATGTTAAAAGAAATTTCATGTGTCTTAGCAAATTATAGATAATAAATAAGTATAAGGAATGTGAAATTATATACTTCAGGCCAATAAAAAGAACCAAGATCTTGATAAGGATCCTCTGTTGTATAAGGATGACGTTTCGAGAGAAACTTCTTGAGGATTAAAAAAAAATGAACTACAAGCGAACTTTGAGATTGAGAAATTTGAGAATGAGAACTAATATGATTTGCAGTACAAATATTACATATTAATTATGCAATTTTTCAATATGGACATTGTATTGACTTGCTGACTATTTCTAATTGAAAGAGCATTCCGTCTTTTGAAACCTCTTCATTCTACAATCAAGGATCCCTAATAACATATTGGTTTTTTTATTTGTCTTGAGTATGTCCTTTTACATTCTTCATACTTATTTATAATACATTAGATTTGGTCATCTCCTTTTTTAGATTTTACGACTTCCATACGATTCTAGTGATAATTTTAAACGGATTCAAGTAGGCTGTATACATCTTTTTTGAATAAAGCTCATATCCCGGAAGGAATTAGAAGCAAAGAAATAAATTGCTGTTTCAATTTCGGGGTTTATATCGTAAAAAGGTGTTCTCGAAAGACAAAAAGACTCGGACAAAAGATTTCTCAATTTGAAGGAAACTTCTTTCAGTTAAAGGAAAATATTAATAGACTCAGTAACAATTGAAAGCTCTTTAATATCTAATATACAAAAAAGTATAGAATTTCCAATTTCAAATTTCCAAAATTAAAACCTCTCTAATTTTAGGTATTCACAAATCAATTGTCTGCCAGGTTTAAGAGTTACAATTTGAAGCTCTTCATTTCTGAAAGTATGATATTGAAAATAATATTCAACATTTTATTTGGAAAAGTACTATGAAGTTTAATTTTCATGATTTAAAATAGAAAATACAATCGTATAAATTACATAACGTAGGCCAACCGTGAGTGGGGGCAGCTCTGATCCATTTTTTATGACTTGTTACATGAGTGAGGGTAGGGGCATAAACTTGGCAAGAAATGTGTGACCTCATTTATAGATGACCCTTCAGCTGGATATAATATCTTTGCCTTCTGAGTAAACCAACCTCACTGATTGAACAAGTGACAGAATTCCATCAAGTGAACCAAAAAAGTCTCACTGATCACGAGTAACACACTTCTGGCTATTTCAACCAGTAAGATCTAACTAGTTCATTTTAACTGAAAATTCTTACCTTATTTTGGACCACAAATAATATTATATTCCAGATCTACATTTTGTTAAATTAAATTAATAGTACGGAGGATCGCTTTCCATGTTTATTTTTGTCCGTCTCATACCGTAGTTATAATGAAGATACACACCAGCAAGAATATTGGTACTATCCGATATTGCAAATACATCACCTTCGGATGTTGATATAGCAATTTGTCCTTGATTGGCCATAGGCTCATAAGTATTAGATGCAAATCTCAATTCAAATTCTTCATGTGGAGGAAAAGTATATCTTCGATGTTCGAATATCCGGCAAGGATTCTTACGAGAAATAAGCCAAATAAATTGAAAATACTCAAGCCCATATCATTTTCCGTCATTAGAAGGACACCTGGTAGGTGGAACCATGCACCTGGCAAGAGGAGATGGCCTTGTAGAAGAAGACCCGTTTGGAGAAGGTCTGGCAGGAGGAAACCCGACAGGAGGGTGCCTGGCAGGAGGAGAACGATGTCCAAAAAAGCCCAGAATGTCAGGATCTCGGCATAACGTAAATTTTTGATGAGGTTTTTTGACATTACGTCAGAATCCGGACGTGCTGAAGTTTTTGGGACCTCAGATTCGGATTCAGCGACACAAAAAACATATGGTCAACATGGTTGCCCTCCAGACCAAGAAAAAGATTTTTTTTTGTGTGGCTGTGTTGTAATTCTTCGTTTCTGTAAATAGAAGTAAAATGTCTTTCAAGTATGAGTGCTTACGTAGTGAATGCCAGTTAATCAATTTGATTTCGAACCTGCATCAAAATTATATGCAACGCTTTTGTACAGATTTTGTTTCTTTTACTCGATCAGCAAATTGCTTATCAAAATAATCTGATTTCATAGATTATTTGCAGGTCATAAATTTTCATGACTATCAACTGTCGAATGTCAGTTCTTATGTCACGCCCAAGCTATGACACTCTACATGCCCAGTAAAATTTTAAAACTGAGCTTTCAAAGAAATTTTTTGCACTTTTTGAAATGGAAAAATCATTAATTTTGACGAATATTTGAATTAAGTTAATCTATAGAAACGTTTTTTAAACTCAAAAGAAATAATTTACCGAGCTATGGACATTTATTGACCGATATAGGAAATTAGTATTATCCTGCAACCGTCAAATTCAAAATTTTCTAAAATATTCCTTATTGGAACTAAGAACTAAATTCAATTTCCATAACTTAATATTTATTTATTTTTTTCAATTCTTTAAAGTAAAATTCAACTGAAGATTAAAGATTTATAATTTCAGTTGAAGATGCTTCTCGTTTGTTAATCATTGCACTATTTTGTTTAAAATTCTTGTTTTGAGTATTAAAGAGAAAACTTTATATTTCGCCTTCGGAAATTAAAAATTCGGTGAAGAGCGATCAGAATTTACCCTCGTTTTTCCAACGTATTTAATATAAAACAATGTTATTAATGTATTCCTTACTTACCAATAGACTTGAGAATAACGTCGCAGGTTGAGATCAGACTACAAAGAGTCCTTATTTTTTTTTAAATGTATGAAAAACTGATCAATGCATAATCATCAGAACAGCGTTACTGAAGAATTATTAGATGTTTCGTGTGCATAAATTGAAGTGAACTTTTCAATGAAACATAACTAATTCTTAAACAAAAATTTGGAAAAAAACAAAAAAATGGGAATAGGGAAAAGTCTGTGAAGGCTGCAAGGAATAAATACGAACTTTAATGACTTAAACACTGAGAAACAATTGTTTCAATCATAAATTAATATTCAGTAATCTTTACACATTTTCTTTAAATGAAAGATTTTATATCACCAGGAATTAGAATCAAAGAAATATAATAAAAATATAATTTCGGACTTTATATTGCCAAAAGATGTTCTTGAAAGAAGAAGACTAAGAGAAAAGATTTTTTGGATTAAAATCAGTTTTGTTGAATTAACGAAAAATATGAATTGGCTTCCAGTCCAAGAAAAATTTCTTCGATTCAAAGAGATTCGAAGAAGGTTTAAAATAATCAAAAACTCTCCAGTTTTCAAGACGCATAATTCAAAATTTGAAAGTTTGGACGATTTTGATGAACAAAAGTAAAGTTCTGAATTCGAAATCTTCCAAATTAAAGAAATTTCGAATATGAATCATTAAAACTCTAGAATTTTCCAATGT
>JAABKJ010009882.1:0-11099 GCA_011634705.1 Andricus grossulariae
TTATGTAGTCAATCACACATTGAACACGGGACGCATTCTGTCTTGCCCATCCAATCTTCTTGTTCAGTTGATGCAAGGGTCTTTTGGTCTTTTGATCCATCGTCGGTTTGAGCCTTCGATTTCAATCAGGCAAAGCTCTCGCAGCACCATAAACTGAGCAACTGATGGCCCATGTCGGACTCTTGCGAGATTTCTCCACGAAGGGAAGCATCCATTTCAGCCAGATCTTGGGGCTTAGCAGGAACTTGCACGTTAATGTTCCTTCTTGTCCTGAAATCGTGATCATCTCTGAGAAGGTGCCTGCTTTCCGCGGTTGGTCTTAATGTCGCTTTCTCATCTTCGGCTGCAGCTTGATCAAGCAGCGGTTGGGGAACCGCTCCGCGTACATATCCACTTTTCCAGAGGTAGGTACGTTGATTTCGCAACGATAGAATCGAAACGTGCTGAAGCTCTGTGTGATTCTGGCACGAGTGCATTTGACCATCCGCGAAGAAAGGGGCCTAACGCGGAAAAAATAGAATTTTAGTTTTTTACACCAATCGATAGTTTTTTATTTGCTCTTTCATCATAATAAATATTATTTATACATGAGAAAAATTCCAATTGTTATTAAACTGCAAAGTGGGCCTTCTTATGGAGTTCCAGTGATGGAATGCCTCTTTAATAGCTCCTCCTGTAAAATGCTGCTATCGCGTGTTAGGTCCCTTTCTTCTTGGACGGTCACATATACATTTATAAATATGTAGCATTAAGTTTCAGAATTTCTAAAAGCTGATTAGCGGAGTTTTATTTGGTCAGCTTAGGTCAGGTGGAAAAATCTTGATTAATTAATAGACCTTTTTTCACATATAATGGTTATTTAAAAAGTTCTTGTAACGGAACATAAAGAAAAAATACAAACTAAAAACAAAACTGTGAACAAGACTAATCCCGAAAATATTTCTCTTTGTAGAAATTCACTTAATTGAAAAAACTATAATACAACATGGCTCTGGATGAGAGAGAATAATTGATCTTTCACTTTTAACAAATTTTCAACAGTGTTAATAGCAGAATAGTAACTTTAAAAAATGGCAACAAGGGATTCCGTGAAAATCTGGGAGGCGTATTAAAAACTTTATGAAAAAAACTGCGAAAAATGCGTATATACTTTTCGCAAACTGTATTGTAAATTTATTTAATTGCTTATTCAACCAGTCAATAATTATCAAATGAAAAAAACCAGTCTAAATTGAGTTAAAATGACCAATAATACGAGTAAAAAAGAGACCCCTCAATGCAAGCCCACAGTGCCTACAGCTATAAGTCAGCTCGATATAGGTCCCCAAATGTTTTGTGAATTAAATTAGTAATAAAAAGTACAAAAAGCGTGATATTTCGCTGTGCTCGGCCTCTGGATCTAGACGAAGCTTATAATATAATGATCCTCAATGGAGGCCTGAAGTGGCTACAGCTATGAGTCGACTTGATAGAGGCCCCCGAACGCTTTTCAAATGAAATTGGCCATAATAAGTACAAAGAAAATTATATTTCGCACTGCTCGACCTCTGGATGTAGACAAAACTCGTACTATAAGGTCCTTTAAAGAAGTCCCAAAGTGGCTACAACTATGAGCCTGCTTTATTTATGCCCCTGTATATTTTTCAAACAAAATTAGTATCAATAAGTATGAACAAATGCTATTTTGCAGTGCATGACATATGTGCAGCCCGTAATATAAGACCCCTGGGTTGAGGCCCTAAGTGGCTACAACTCTAAATCAATTCCAAATAGTTTCTAAAACACCTCCGCAAAGTTTCAGGCTTTCATCAACAAGTGCAAGTGCGGTGTCATTTTTGCGTCTTAACATCCGGACTATACTGTGCAAGTCGACGTACCTTGGGTACCTACTATATAATAAGGCCAAATTCATAATAATCATATTCATGAGTGCGTCAGGTACGTTCTTATGCGCCATCTACTGGCGTCTCAATCACACTCACGCTTCCTTATGACTACTATGAAATAGACCTTATGGTATATTATCACTATACAATATAAATGTTCGACACATTAAATGAAACCTTTTTAGGTTAGAATCCCAGCTGAGTTACATTTTTGGTTTGTTTTTAAATTATGAACAGTAATGTAAATAAAATTGAGATCAGTTAATTTCTGCACGGTGTCCCACCACATATAAAACCTCTGTCACCACGTGATAGTGCAAAAAAATCCTCTAGCATTTATTTGTTAGCAAGATTAAAATAATAAAGCACCGTTTCTAACACAAAAGTCACTCTTTTCGATTCCTCGCACAATTTCTGTTACATAAATTGTGACGAAACCAACAAAAGAACTGAGCGTTCACGAAACACAGCAAACTTTCTTCCTTAGAAATTTGTTCGCAAGATTAAAATGAAAAAACACTCTTCAACATTCCAAAAGTAAAGTTCACGAAACTCCGCGAGTAAACATTCCATTGGCCATCAGTGGTTTTCACTAAAACTGTACTGAAATTATGAAATGCACTGAACTAACCCACTTGTAGCTACTTCATCAGTGAAATCTCGCTGATACAAGCGTAGCGAGAAAAGCTGCATACATAAGAATCTAATTCTTAACGACAAGCCTTTCAAACAAGCAGGGGAAAAATACCTTATGAGTTAATAATACGACTGGAGATAATGCACCTGCTCGTAGAATAAAGGCAGAGCAAACAGATTTACAGTTTCTCAGAAACATTATTTCCTGAAGATCCAGGGAGGCTTGAATAATTTAGTAAATTCTGTGATTTTTAGCCATTTTTAAAGTAGATGAACAATTGTTGTCAAAGCAAAAAAATTGCCTGTTTTATTCCATGCTGAAATCACTACCCAAAAAATTATTTAAACTTAAATTCCAATCACCCTCATGGAAGTAGTGCATTATTTTTTTTTAATTATGAAAAAATAAATAATTTCACTTTTACATTTCTCAATTTTTAAAAAGTACATAAGAGTTTGTCGTCATAGTGATACCTTGTGAGTTCACTTTCTTGTACGAAAAACTGCCCAACAAACGTTGAAAACATAAATTCTCATTATGCAACCGGAATTGATGCAGTAGTTTCTGAAAGTGAGCAGAATTTTGCCTAATTCGTAACTTTGCTGACCTTTGGTCTTCTTTAAAAAATAGATAAGAGTTTGTCGTTTGAGAGAGAGATCTTATATATTACAGCATCTTATTTCACATATCCCAATGAAACGCAATAGCATTACTATATCTCACTTGCACTCTACAAATTCATAAAAATGCTTACTCCTCCACCTTTAACAGATACGCAAAAACCTTAGTTTTAAACAGAGACGCCGTCTCAGTTTCCGCCACAGTGACTGGCAAACCATTCCAGAGCGTTTTCGCTGTTACAATAAAGGACCTTTGATATGAAACCGTTCTACTCTGTGGAACTCTGAGTCGTTCAGGGTTTCTGACTACCCTATCAGTGACAGCCACCCTTTCTACAAATTGGTCATACAAGTACTCTGGATGACGCGATTTTAATATACCATAAGTGATAACGCTTATAAAATATTTTCTTCTACTAGCAACACTCAACCATCCAAGCCTTTTACGGTACAGTGTTATATGCTCATCACGCTTTACATTAAATATAAATCTTATACACGAGTTTAACAATTTGGTCAATTTCCGATTAAGCTCTTCAGTTAAGTCCTTGTAAACCGCACAACAATAATCGGAGTAAGGTATTATGAGGGAGAAGACCAACTGAGCTCTAAGATCAGTAGACAGAGAATTTTTTTTGAATTGCAGCTGTTTCAAGGTAGCATAAACTCGTCTAGAAATGTTACCGACTTCTTTATCCCAAGCCATTCATATTACGAATATCACGATATTTTTTTCTAACTTGAGAAGAAATACTAAATTTCCAATCATATTCAATTGCGATGAGTTCATGTCCTGCTACAAATGGCACTATTGATTGATGAGTTGAGAATACTTTTCTCTCATCATCTACTACACATAGATTCAACCACGTATCAGAGATCGGAGTATGGTGCGTTGCAGAATACGGCACTATAAATAGATCAAGCGAGTCAAATAATGCCCTTACATATAAAGATCCAGGTTCCCGACTGTTTAAGTCAAAGTTGAAATCACCCATTAGTACAATATTTTCATATGCATGAATGAATCTCAAAAAGGAGGATTCAAAATTATGTAGGCATTGACCATGATGTCTTCTATAGACAACAGACAATAACAGCGGTGACATAGCACGACTATTGACATACACCGCAACACCTCCATTCCTCCTGCCGATGATGCTGATAGTATAGAAGACATCCTGTGTACATTTTTTATCTCCGCAGGAATTAGCTGCACATTAATAGAATTTGAGACTGAACAGAAAAGATCCACAAGGTCTTCCTCTTCTCTCTCAGATAGTCCAGAAATGATCAAACCATCCTCACATTGCTGATTTTCCGTCCTTAGAACACGCTGATCTAGTCTTCTCTGACTATCCTGAATTGATTTAATCTTATCCCGTAGAGCTTCATTTTCGGTTGTGAGTACCGAAACTTGTGAGCTCAGCTCAACACATTGAGTGTAAATAGCCTGAAGCTTGGCGTTGTTCTCTTACAATTTGAGCTGCATCTTAGGGAAACAATTCACTTTTTCCCTAATTTCATATAGATCTGAACATATTCCATCATTATCCTATTTCAGCGATAATACGCTGGATTTTCAGTCCTTAATTGCTGACAAGAGCTGTCCAAACTGACTGCTTGAAAAGTTGCTACTCTCCGATAAAACGCTGTTATTATCGTCCGAATCCATTTCAGGACCTGAGTCAAAAGTACTCGTCATATTTTTACTACCTTTTGTTTTTAAGGTGCTGGATGCAGTTTCTTTTCTATCGGATTTTCGTGACTTAGACAGCTGTTTATCCTTCAGATTCATTCTCTCAAAAGGCCCAGTACACTTGACTAATACGTTGTTAGCATTATAAATATTATAATTGAAGCACTTCGAATTAGGATGAAAATATTTTAAACACTTAGTACAATAATTGGCGTCTGTGATAATCAGTTTCTTGCAGGTATCACAAGGTCTTGACATAATGGTTTTCGTAAAGATTTCAGAGAAAGCAAATTTGTCAGCATAATAAAGAGTGCCAGATCGATATCCATATCATTTAAGTTTCGTACATTAAATTTAAAAGTGCAAAACAACGTAAAGAGGTATACTTAACCATAACCAGATATGACTAGATGTTACTGAAAGTTACTAGGTATAATCAAATATAACATGCTTACATACAAAGTCGTAAATTGATTTTTAAGTAAAGTAGCTAGAATGAAACAGTTCTCTATCAATACACATCTAAGAAAGCGTTACGCCAATAAAAGAAAGTCACTAGAAACTAGACATAGAAATAGACACCAGTCATCACTAATAATCACTACCACGATGGCGACGAAGGAAACTATATCCCATTGGCTTAAAACTCACCAAGATGTCGTATACTAAGATGGCGACAATGATTTCAATACTGGCGAGCAACCTCATACCTCAAGAATCCATTCCACTGACAACATGACGACGGAGGCAAGATGGCTGTTTTCTCTCATTTTCAAAATGGCAGAAATGGCCTTAAGAGTGCGTCACTTTCAAGATGGCAACCGCGGCTTCAGGAATGTAGTAGCTTTCAATTCAAAAATGGCTACATCTCCTTATTCCAAGATGGAGACAATAGCCATCTTGTGTAAGCAGTGTTAAGCAAACCTCACAACACCTGTGTCCATGTAGTATTCCCAACCTCAAAAGTGACAGCTATTGGGTTTTCAAAAGGCCAGTAAGCGGCAGAATAAATGATTTTAGGAGGAGCGAAAACTTGTGTGTAGAGAGAGAGAATATTTTTATAAAAATTTATAATATTATTTATTTCTCTGAATGTATTGAATATTTAGAGAGAATTTTAATTATAAAATATAAAATAATATTTTTATAAATAAGTTTTTGGCTAGTCTGTTGAGAAAGAGAGTGAGCGAGAGAGGGGAAGGGAGAGAGGGACAGAGAGAGGCTTAGGGTACATACCAGAAAAAGACCAAAAGTTGTTTGAAAGTGGAATTAAAAAGGTATATCTTTTCACGAGGGATGTACATTCTACAGAAACTGATCACTACAAATCGAGTTACATATCAACTACAAATATCCAGTATCACACTATTATAATTATTTGACACGAGCCATTCAACCGAAAGTTATAATTGCATCAAATTGCATCAGATCACGAATATCGAGACGAATTGTGCAAACGATACTGCGAACGAAACAGAACTGCGCATTATCAAATGTATTAAAATATATTGCGAGGCGCCGCACCACATCGTGACATATATATTTTGTACTTAGTCCTCCGAACGCAGAAACTCTTCTCCTCCTTGTACATCATCAAGTCTGTCAAAGATATTACAGTCTGTGGCTCTCTAACTCTAGCATCGAGTACCCATCGAGGGGGCTATTCACTGAATAGCAATTTTCCGAGTTCCACCGACTTGCCACGAAGTACGGGAGAATGCTCAGAGACTACCAAAGAGTAACCAAGACTTCTACTGACAACTATAGGGACGACTTGAGGATTTCGGATAAGTTAGTCGACCGTCGTCGTGAGAATTCTTCAGTGAATAGCCCCTCGGTACCTATTTATGAGTGGGAGTGGGCGGCGGCTGCTCGTTAGTGGAGAGGCCGAAAACGATTTTTTAAATCAATTCTCGCTTGCTGGCCTACTCTTTTTGCTTCCTCTAGCTATGCATTCTACGCTAAGCTCTCTGGTAGCCCCGGTCACTCATAGGCCAGTCAGTAAAGCATTTCGTGGTGCCAAAATCTCAAAGTAGAAGCGACAGTGATATTTGTGTATTGTTGATGCCTGGGATGAAGGCCAGTATGTTTTCAGCAGCAAATTCGCAAACGCAAGAAACTGCGCGGTGTTCAAAGTTTGCGAAATCATGTTTTTTGAAGATTGCGATCAAGATATGAATCTGCGAGGAAAAAAGTTTTCTTATAAATGAAAGATATTAAAAAGATGTACAACTTGATTCGTCGAAATTAAAGATCGGTTAATTTGTTTGCTTAGAAAAAAATTGAAACCGTAAAAATTGGTCACTTTCTAATTTTGGCAATAATGCACGTGATCCTTCAAAATCTGTGAAAATATGTATTTTTGTGAGGTGAAAGCTTGTGAAAAATTTCAGCTTAAAGCAGTAAATACTTTTGCAGGAAATCTGTTTGTTGTACACAGATTGTCTGTTTTTTCAGGTGTTGTACTTTTGAAAAAAAATGTTTAAAAGCAATGAAAGTGCATTATTTCAATCCCCAACATCTGCTGTACCCAAAGCAATACTCAGATATTTTTTTTCCCTGATTAAAGTTGGTCAAAAACGGCTGAAAGCAGGAAAAGGCGTTTTTTTTCTTCCTTCCTTGATTTTAGTCTTACAAAATTGCGGTTTCAGTCCATGATCGGTTTTGAGTTCTGAATGAAGAAAAAAAAGGAAAATAGCTCGAAGATGGTCAGGAGAAGAAATATATATTTTTTTTTTTAACAATTACTGCAGGTTCAATGTTGAAGGTGGAGAGCTCACATTTTAAAAACATGTAGATGAAGACTTTAACTAATTTCAGAAAAATTGTTTGTATTTTTATTTGTGAATTGAGTGTTTGCCATTGCGGTGAATTTGCGCACAACATGCAACTCATTGCGTGACGTCGGACTGGGGGAAGCAGCCTCCACGTGCGAGGCATTCGCTCTCAAAGTGAACTACCGTATTCCAAATGCGCCAGCTGCAAAAATCTCGCAAAAGAAGCAACATATTGAGATGATATTTCTTTTTAATTTAGGCTGAATTTTCGCACTGATTAATAATCCTACATCAAAAGTTCGCAAACGGTGCACGTAATGCTTCAAATGTAAGGGCATTTCTATCATTTTCACTAATTGCACGATTCTTGACTTGATTTTCGCATTGAATGTGAACTGTGTTTTATTGTTATTAGGTTTGTGTAATCATGTTTTAAGAAATGTGTATAAAATGAAAATTTTGTTGTTCGTTAAACGCAGGTTCAACATTTTGTGGAAATGTGCAGAAGTAATGTCTTACTGTTTTCGACTTCATTAATTAATATTGGAACAGATGGGTATTGAATTGAAAATGTATTGTCCGTTATACTAAGTGAGTGATGTTTTTTAGAAACAGATTTTGGTAATTTTTCGATTAGCCCATTTTTCTGTTTTCTGACTGGTACTCCACATAAAGTTGAACTTTTCGACTCCACTTCAATAGAAGAGAAAGCGAAGATAGAATGATGAAGGGTCACAGGTAACACCTCCTTTTGTCCAAGCACCGTATTGTACCCGCCGCAGGTTAAATTTAGAGATGCTGCATGTTATGCACCTGTACCATTTTCTCAGTTTTGACAAAGCGTTTGACGTTGCGAACACCGTTTAGTCCATTCAGACCGTGACATTTGTTAAATTTGAATTTTTTCACAAACTTTACCAATGAAGGAACGTTTATTTATAATAATTTAAGTGTGCACAGTGGAACGTTTTGGTAAGTACATATGATAAAAACATTAAGTAGAGAGTAAACATTCCTTTCTTTGAACTTCACGAAGTATGCGGGCCAAAATTTTATAATTTCGACGAAATTTTTAATTTCATTCAAGTTGGTTTTAATATTTCTTGAAATTATTACAATTTAATTGAAATGAATGTCTATGGACCGAATCCATTTCAAATCAGACGCACAGTTTTTCTACGTACATATGATAAAAACATTGAATACAGTGAAAATATTCCTTTCTTTGTACTTCACGAAGTATGCGGGCCGAAATTTTATAATTTAGACGAAATCTTTTATTTAATTTAATTTCGTCTTGATATTTCTCTAATATCAATTTATCTCTCTCTCGCTCTCTCTCTCTCTCTATATATATATATATATGGGCACCAACGACATGCGCCAACATTGAAATTCCTATTATCCCCGACATCGATTCCTTTCATGTAAACGAAATCGGAGAGGAAGAGTTCACAACTGAAGGGCCGAATCGAAGAATGGGACGTGCGCTCGACCGCTTGAAAGTGTCCCTGAACGTTATGCAATCTCCCGACAATCCCCGCTTGTAGCATTCGCCCGTGTTTACATTTAAAAAAAAGGTACAAATTGTTGATTCGGGGAGAACTTCCAGTGAGAAAGTTGTTCCGTAGGGATTACCGAATAAATCTGCGCAAACAGCATATGATTTCGTTTGGTATATCACGAGAAATCACGAGCTAAGTGAAACAAAATGATGCGCGCCGAGGAGCAGTCGCCGCAAGTGGGCTGAATCGGGAATTTACTATTGAAAATCACCTACACTCTACAGCCTACAATTCTTGACCGATTTTCAAATCATTTGTTTAGAATTGATCAGCTATAGTTGCATAAGAGCGTCTATGGATTAGATTTTCCAACTTTTATCATTTTCTATTTTATATATAAATAGACAATGAGCGAAAATGAGAAATTTTTTAATTATTATTTTTTATCTTCAAATAAATAACTTAATTGATCTCTTTCTGGATGAAAATGAATGTCAAAGTATCTGAAGAATATGAATAATCAACAGGTTATCAAATTTAATTGTTATAAACAAATTATATTAACAAAATGTCAATATCGTGGAAATTTTGCTTGCAAAGTATATTTTTAAGTATATTTTGCTTGATTTTATCGACAGGATCACATTTGACTATGGAAATGTATTGTCTGGTATAATTTGTTCATTTTATAAACAAATTATATAAACAAATGCATAGTTTAGACATTTATTGGCAGAAATTAATCGTTTTTCTTTATTAGTACCTTCAAATTATATTAGTGGTAATATTTAATGATGAAGCTGATTAGTCATTCGATATTATTTGCTTATTTTATAAACGAAGTCTATAAACAATGCATAATTAGGCAATTTATAGGCAGAAAGTAATCATTTTTCTACCTAATCGTCTTCAAATTACAAGAGTAGTGATGTTTTGTGACGAAGTATTGTTAGCCATTCGTAGACAGAAATTAATCTTTTTTTATTATTGCTTTCAAATGATATCACTGGAAGTTCGAGAGCACTTTCGTGTGTTGAATTCTCTGAACCGCTTGAAATCTTCATTAGTGCTTTTGCAGTTTCATTTGAATATTGTCCGATTGGTAGTAAAAAATTCTATAAATTCTATAAATGCTCAAACTAAGCATTTGTTTAAAAAGTAAACAAATAATATCGAATAACAATTATGCATAACTAAACACCACCACTAATATGATTTAAAGACTCGAACTTCCAGTGATATCATTTGAAAGCAATAATACAAAAAGATTAATTTCTGTCTACGAATGACTAAGCTATTCGTTTGTTTAGAAAATAAACAAATAATATCGAATGACAAATCCTCATCACCAAACATCACTACTAATATAATTTTAAGGCGATAAGAAAGAAAAACGTTTACTTCATGTCTATAAATGGCCAACCTATGAATTTATTTATAAAGTAAACAAATAATATCGAACGAGAAGTCTTCACCACTAAACATCATCACTTATACAATTTGAAGCCGATCAGAAAGAAAAACGATTACTTTCTGTCTATAAATGAAAAAACTATGCATTGTTTTATGAAATTTGTTTATGAAGTAAACAAATAATATTGAATAACAATTATTCATAACTCAACACTACCACTGATATGATTCAAAGACGATCAGAAAGACAAACGGATAGTTTCTATCTAAAAAAGGTCAAAGTATGCATTTGTTTATAACATTCGTTTATGAAATAAACAAATAATATCGATTAACAATACTTCGTCACAAAACATCACTACTTGTGTAATTTGAAGACGATTAGGGAGAAAAACGATTACTTTTTGCCTATAAATTACCTAATTATGCATTTGTTCATAAAGTTTGTTTATAAAATAAGCAAATAATATCGAATGTCTAATCAGCTTTATCATTAAATATTACCACTAATATAATTTGAAGGTACTAAGAAAGAAAAACGATTACTTTCTGCCAATAAATG
>JAABKJ010009883.1:0-11099 GCA_011634705.1 Andricus grossulariae
CCTCAAAACACACGAAAGTTTCGCCGACCTGTCGTTGTGATTTCGTCGTGTCCTGTGACCACCCATCTCACGGTTGTCTTACGGACTAAGTTTACCAGTCAAACTTTCTATTCAATTCTTGACCTCGACTCCGGACGGACAAGCGTCTGGGTAGTTCCGGCTCGTGCCAGGTTGCCCAAGTTACTGCAATTTTGACTTCTGTTCGACGCTTTATAATTGAGGTGATTCGGGTAGGGATTTTTGCAGAGTTGCGGAATTTGGATTAGGAAGGTAAGAATACACCGTGAGAGCCAAAGCAGCGTTTGTATGTATGTATGTATTAATTCCAACCCTTTTATCAAAAAGAATAAACGAGTATTTTGGCGTTACAAATTTTTTCTGAGCGATCACGTGGTGTTGTTTTGGTATTTTCCTCGTGCTCGTACTGTCCGGCTACGGTGGGAAGTATGTAAAGGCGAAACCGAGAGGTACTTATGAAAGAATGACGTGGAGAGAGAGAGAGAGAAAGAGAGAGAGGACAGCGTGTGGAGTGCGGAGGCTTGCTATCATCGCGGCAGCGTAGCCACATGCAAATAATGCGACGGCGATGTTTATAACGTCTAAGATATAGAGATGGAACGGGTGCCTTGCGTGTGTGCGTGTGTGGCCGCATAGCGAGTGCAACTATACTCTCGTTCTTTTCAGATTTGCTTACATGTTTTTAACTTAGGTCTTTGAGGCTGATGCCTTGGAATTATTTTTACTTTCCCTTAATTCTATTTTAATCTTTCGATCTTATATTCTAGGTACAGTGTTTCATTTTCTCTTTCACCTAGGCCCGGGTGCACACTAATCATTCCGTACATTCATACAATTTCCCTTCCGCAATCCACCCTGATGTTATTGAGTGGTTTGGGGAAGGGGAAACAAAATTTGAATACCTGTGTAAAATAAAAAGCATGTTTTCATCAGAGAATAATTTTAATCCTTGATTAAAATCATTCTCTCAGGTCATTACTCTCCTCAATCGCAAGTTGGCTCACTGCCAGTCTCCGGGAGCTTGGAATGCCGCGTAAGCATGCTGACAGTAAGCTCTCAGGTTACGAGCGAGCAGAAAGCCCCTTTAAACTTATATAGCTCGTAACATTTATAATATTCTTCATTTAAAAAAAAAATCATTATACAATAATTTGTCATAAATGACAGAAAAGTCTAAAGGTATCGTTGGATGCGTCGAGGCCATATCTCTAGGAGATTTTTGAATCAGGAAAAAAATTTATTATTCAAACAATTATATTTTTTATAATATTCTTAATTTGTTTAAAAAAAGAGTGAACAATAATTTGTCATAAATGACAACCAGATATCGTTCCTCGAATATTGTAGAAAGCAGCTAAATTTTGTACAATTTAAAATCTTAAATTTAAACATTATTTTTAACCCCTCCACTCTCACTCCAAAAAAACCTTTGAATATGGATTTCCATATTCGGACATATACCTGGAACGAACTAATAGTCCCAGAAAAAATCTAAAGGTATCGTTGAATGCGTCGAGCCATATCTCTGGGAGATTTCTTAATCATGGAAAAAATTATTATTTAAGCAATTATATTGCTTATAATATTTTTAATATGTTTAAAAAATGAGTGAACATTATTTTGACACAAATGACAACGAGATAACGTTCCTCGAATATTACAGAAAGCAGATAAATTAAAAAAATTCAAGAACTTCAATTTAAACATTATTTTTACCCCCTCCACTCTAACTCGGAAAAACCTTCGAATATGGATTTCCATATTCGGACATATACCTGGAACGAACTAATAGTCTCAGAAAAAATCTAAAGGTATCGTTGGCTGCGTCTAGGCCATATCTCTAGGAGGTTTTTGAATCATGAAAAAAAATTATTATTTATACAATTATATTGTTTATAATATTCTTGATTAAAAAAAATCATTGAACAATAATTTGTCATAAATAACAACCAGATGTCGTTCCTCAAATAGTATAGAAAGCAGATAAATTTTGAAATTTAAAAACTTCAATTCAAACATTATATTTACTCCTTCCACTTTCACTCGAAAAAACCTTTGAATATGGTTTTCCATATTCGGACATATAGCTGGAACGAAATAATAGTCTCAGAAAAAAGCTAAAGGTATCATTGGATGCTTCTAGACCATATCTCTAGGAGATTTTGGAATCATGAAAAAAAAATATTATTTGAAGAATCATATAGTTTATAATATTTGTAATTTGTTTAAAAATTAGGTGAAAAATAATTTACCACAAATTACCAAATTACAACCAGATATCGTTCCTCGAATATTACAGAAGGCAGATAAATTGACAAAAATTTAAAAACTTCAATTTAAACATTATTTTTATCCCCTCCACTCTCACTCAAAAAACCTTTGAATATGGATTTCCATATTCGTACATATAGCTTGAACGAACTAACAATCCCAGAAAAAATCTAAAGGTATCGTTGGATGCGTCTAGGCCATATCTCTCATTTACACGTTCCGGGGACGTTCCGAAGGTTCCCGCGGAAAGTTACACGAACAATCCAGGAGCGTTCCGTGCTATTAGGGCAGGAATCCTTATGCAGCAAACATTATCCTGATGCAACTAACTTGACCTAATCTTGCAGCCAAATAATTATGTTTGTGTGAAACATATATTAACGTGGTTCAAAACAAAACATGCAAGAGGGCGATGCTTTTGTTTCAAGACAACAACATGTTTTCTACTGACAAACAAGTTAAATTCACGTAACGACAGATTCTCCAGAGTATTCCCTCAACATTTTGTATTGAACGACCTTTAAAAACTCCTTGTATAAAATTTCATGAAATTCCGAAAAAGCTTCTATATTACAGTTGCCATATTAGATCCGGCATTGTCAGTTTTGCTATTTGAATATTAAATTTGAAATCAGCAATCCTACGAACCCCCTTCTACCGATTTTCATACAAATTTAGAAAAGATTTTGATATAATCAGTGCCATATTGGATCGGCTAATTTGAACTTGTAATTTTTGCAGTCAAATTCGAAATCAGCGATTCCAAAAACTCCCTTATACCAAAGTTTCAGAAAAATATATAAAAATTTTGCAATTTTGGCCGCCATATTAGATCCGCCGTATTGGATCTATCATTTTTTAATTTATAATTTTTTACGTTAAATTCAAAATCAAATACCCCAAAAACTTCCTTATACCAAGTCTTCGACAAATATATGACATTTTTTTTTAATTTGTCCGCCATACTGGATCCGTCACTTCAAATTCCATAATTTTTTACGTCGAATTCAAAATCAACGACTCAGAAAACGTCCTTATATCAAGTTTCAGATAAATATGTAGAAAACATTTCAATTTTGTCCGCTATATTGGATGTGCTATTTTGAATCTGTAATTTGTTGCCGTCAAATTCGAAATGAACGACCCCAAAGACTCCCTTATACCAAGTTTCAAGCAAATATGTAAAAATTTTGCAATGGTGTCCGCCATACTTGATCCACCATTTCGAATTGTTAATTTTTTACACCAAATTCGAAATCAAGGACCCCAAAAACTCCCTCAGGCCAAATTTAAGATAAATTCGACGTAAAATCGAATTTCGGCCACGTTTTGTGGTTCCTGGACACTGCGCGAGCATATAGTCTGCTTTTTTATTTATTATGCACGTATATTTAAGTTTCATATCAAAAGAAGCAAAAAGTAGCAGGTTTATCTTGAAGTATAGATGTGACGTAACAAATACAGGGCTGATTTTCTTCTGTAATAGGTGGAAGTTCGGAAAACTATGAATCGCAAGTGGATACTGTTATAAATAGGAAAAAATTTCACGAATTAAATATAAATTAATAAATATAACACATAGCCATATTAAAATTTGAGTCACAACTTGAAATGCCTAATATTGTCGTCCGTTACTTCAGAGGCTACGCTCGTATACATACATGTATGTACATATGAAAGTATTTTTTATATTAATTCCTATTATTATAAAAATAAGTTATATGTGTATACATGTACGTAAATTTGATTTTCGTTCGCTTGTAAACTTTTTCCACTTCTTGATCTGCTTTCTAATATAAAGATCAAATGTTTCCTATAAACAAATATATATTATTAAAATCTTATACGCGTCTATTTGGCAGAAAAAATTATAACATAAAAATTTGATTATTTGTGTGCTATAATAGGTTTGCAGTATTATAATAAATAAAAAGTATATATTGGGCCAGCGTACCCGCCTAAAAACTTTTTGTCGTAAATTTGGTTGAAACTCCAATAATCAATGCCGTAGCCAGGGGGGAACGGATGACGCTGGATTAATCCCCCTACCCCCAATTCTCGAAACATATACATAATATACATATACTTTCCCGTGTGCCGTTGCCAATCCTGCTGCACATCAACCCCCGAAAATTTTTTCTGGCTACGGCCTTGCCAATAATGAGTTCAATCGCTTTATTACATGCAATTATTTTTAATTGACTTACATTTATTTGAAATAGCTTTGAATAATATTGAATTTCCTTTTTATTCACCTGAAATCATACATACGACTATAATGCAGCTGTTTGTATAATTTCTTAATGAAAATAAAAATGGTTTATGTATTACTATATATTAGATTTTCCCGGATGCTTGGAAAAAAGTGATTATTCGCCCAATTCCTAAGATTGCTAGTCCAGTCTCCCCGACAGATTTTAGGCCGATTTCTATTTTATGTGCAATAACGAAACCATTGGGAAAGATAGTCCACATGCAGCTTACAAAGTATCTCGATGCTAATAAGTTGACTGATCCTTTGTAATCGGGCTTTCGGGCGAAACACAGCACATTAACGGCTTCCCTAAAGGTGACCACTGACTTTAAAATAGCTATTGATAGGAGGGAGATCACGATAGTGGTTTTATTTGATTTTTCAAAAGCATTTGATTCAGTTAATCACGAAATTCTTTTACGCAAACTTAGAACGTTTAATCTATCCAGAACTGTAATAGCGTGGTTTGAATCATACTTAACAAATCGATCCCTACAAGTAGTCAGTAGCAAAGGCGAACGGTCTGAATGGGCTAGGATTGAGAGTGGAGTCCCACAGGGTTCTATTTTAGCACCCCTTCTCTTTAATCTATACACTTCGGACTTAGGTGCTCAACTCAATTACTGCTAATACCATAAGTACGCGGACGATTTTAAATTGTATCTTTCGGGCCCAATCGCCTCCCTTAAAAGTATGCTGGAATTAGTCCAGGAGGACATCGACTTAGTGGTACAATGGGCACAGAATTATGGGCTGGCACTGAATCCGACCAAGACTAAAGCAATTATTATCGGACGGACTCCCTCCCCATCCTTAGAAACTTAAGGACCTTCCCTTCACTTAAAATTGATGGCCTTAAGATTGAATTTGTTGGAGTTGTAAGGGATTTGGGCCATATGCTTAACCGCACTCTCTCCTGGAGTGAGCAAGTAGTTGGAATTTCGAGAAAGGTTTTCACGGTGTTGCGACAGCTCAAAAGAAACAAGGAATCCTTGCCCTCGGCTACAAGGATTCTTCTGGTAAAGAGCCTAATTCTCCCGCATTCTGATTACGGGAGTATTTTATACGATGAAATTACGTAGGCACTTAATTTAAAACTCGAGCGAGCACTAAATGCATGTATTCAATTTATTTATGACTTACCGAAATATGAACACATAACTCCATATCGCTCAAGGCCTGGACTTCTGAATGTGGCCAAGAGAAGAAAATTGTTTATAGGTAACTTACTTTTCAATATTTTCCATAGTCAAACGCCACAGTATCTTTTAGATTTATTTGTAATCAGAGATGACAATCAACCCACTCAGTCGAGGCTTCGTGAAAGAAAAATGGTCCTCAAAATTCCGATGCATAGAACCTGTAAGCTGCAAAGATCCTTCATAGTTAGGGGGGCACGTCTATGAAACAAGATACCTAGTGCGATCAGAGATGCACCTTCAATCTTTCACTTTAGAAAACTATTTTTTGATCATTTGCTTAATTTAGACAAGCCTACACTAGAAATCACTCATTGGTAGTTCAGGAAAATGCTTCATGCGACGTATCTAACTGTATTCTTTAAACAGCACTAACAATGGTAACCAATTTTCTTTTGCATTTTACACACAACTTCACTGTATACAATACTATCTAACCACCACTGTAATCTTAATTCGAACAGAGTTTGTACATAGTTATAAGTTCTAGTAAATGTATCACTTGTTCCTTAGAGGGCTCTTTAGCCCTAGGGACTTGATAAATAAATTATTATTATTGTTATTTGTTGTAGTTATAACGAATTTCTGGGAACTTTAAGGAATCAATTAATTTTGTCTGAAGGGATTTCTGCAGATTTCAACAATTTCAAGAAATATGAAGGAATTCCACAAATTTCAAAGGATTTTATAGATTTTAAGTTATTTTGAAAGATTCTCAAGAATTTTGAGATTTCGATTCAAAAATTTGTAGAACTTTTAATATTAAAAATTTTATTATCATGAACTTTTAAATAGTTTGTTTTTAATATTATAAAATCAAAATCCAGGGACTTGAACATATTGTTCGCGCGCGTGAGCTTACTGCTACTTTAAAATATTTTAGGCGCTCAAATTTGAACTATTTTTAATTTGAGTTGAAGAGTCTTATTTTCAATTTACATTCAAAGAATTAATTATATTAAGGCTGAAATAACAAATTTTGGACTGAAATATTTAATTATACTTTAAATTATCACGATTTAATTATTAATGAAGGCATTTTTAGAAGAAATATTCTTGATTATAGGAACATATAAGCATTGTTTATGTAACAAATTTTACGTTTTCTCGGGCCTTGCTATATCGCCGTGAATGAATTTTCAACGTCCTAAGTATATCCAATTTAAAATGATAAATTCTTTATTGGCAGAAATCATTACAAAATCATTTAACATTATTTAAATACTATACAATTTCTTACAAAGAGATTGTGTTTTCCTTTCTAAATGTAAAAATAAATGATTAGTCGAGAGGTTAACAACTCGTGAAGTCACATGAAGTCACTGAATTCACTTGAAGTCAGTGTACACTCCATCGCTCGAGTTGTGAACCCATCGTATTTAGTCTTTCTTCTTTCCCGTGAAAAAATTGATCTATTTTCCCTTCTTTGAGCTCTTTTTGCACTGCGATCCCTTCATTATACTACCATTAAAACGTGTAAGCTATTGTTAAACTAGTTATTAGTTCAATCTATAGAAGATTTTCATTTAAACGTCCTTATGCAATTTTTAGAGGAAAGGCGTAAAGGTCTAGAAACATGGTTGAATTCCTCATTCTATGAATTAGATGACATCCAGGCTCGAAAACTCGCAGTTGCTGGTACTGTTGTGGAAGAATTAAGATCTGATGTATATGAAACAACCGGATTCAGATGCTCGGCAGGAATTTCATACAATAAAGTACATTGATTTTATATTATAATTTTATTTTAAGTAATTGAAGGTCAAGTTAATGCTTAATTACAGGCCTCGGATTCACGCCACTGGTGACTTTTTTTTAGCGATGCAACTATTTTGCTACTATTTAAAAAAATATACTAATGCTACTATTTTCTCAAGTTACTGGCTAATGTCTAAACATTTCAAGGGATTTTACAGATTTCAAGAGATTCCAAGAGATTTAAAAGAGTTTGAACTGATTTCAAAGACCTGAAAAGATTTGATAGCGTTTCAAAGCTTTTAGAGTGTTTTAAATGATTCCAACGGATTTGAGAGAATATCAAATATAATAGTTTTTGGTTTTGTGGCTTTGGGGTCGGTAAAGGATGAAAAATATTTAAATCTCCATGAGACGTTTCGGCTCCATATATGGGCCCTCTTTACTGACTTATTCTAGAAAATAAAAAAACTAAAAAGGTAGGGAAAAATTCCAAAACACATTGCCATTTTTTAATTGTCCGCTTTTCCGCATTTCAGGTTTCAAAATTATAATATTGTATTTTCGCTGCTTATGGTGTCTTATGCTTTGGGGGGCGGGGCACATTTCAAAAACTAAAAGGTTAGGAAAAAATTTAGAAACAGTTTACGATTTTTTATTGGTCTGCCTTTTCATATATCAGGTTAACAAATTTGTAAGGTTGTAATTTTCTCTTTTCATTCTGTCCTATGCTCAAAGGGGACGGGAGAAAAAGAATATAAAAACACTAAAAAGTTTAGGAAAAGTTCAAAAACAGATTCCCATTTTTTAATTTTTGGCTTTTCCGTCTATTAGGCTTTCAAATTTATAAATTTATAAAAAGTTAGGGAAAAATTCAAAAACTGGTAGCCATTTTTTAATTATCTGCTTTTTCGTGTCATACATTCAGATTCATAACATTGTAATTTCTCCCATTTACTGTTTCTTATGCTCATTGCAAAATAAACAATAAATGTAAGTCATTATCCTAAATGAGTAAGTGTAGCGCAATAATGTTTAGGGTTGCTATTAACAGTACTAACTTAAGGTTTCAAAGGGTCTAGCGGGTTAAGTATAGTAAAAATGCCCCCAAGGCTTTTTGGGTTCAAATACGATCTGTAGGTAGTCTGTGGGAGTGGAAAACCTTTCACCAAGTTTCAGCCCCCTAGCTTGCATATTAACCCTACTACCCCTGATAATGTAATTTTCCAAATTATTTGTATTTTGGATACCCAAAAAATTTTTCTTATATAAACAGAATAAAACATTTTTTGTTAATTCATAAATAGGTACAGATGGGTCATAAAAAGTTTATCAATAGGTCAATCGATGCTTCTCAGAGACGCGACCAAATATGCTAGATATCATATTGTTGTTTTTTGAGTATCAAAAAAGTTTTTCCTATATGTATAAACAGAATAAACCGTTTTTTGAAAGTTCTTAAATTGGTACTGATAGGTCATAAAAGGATCAACAATATGTCGATCGATGCGTCTCAGAGACGCTAACAAATACGCTAGATATCGTATTGTTGTATTTTGAATATCAAAAAAGTTTTTCTGATATGAACAAGGTAAATTTTGTCTTTTTAAATCTCTAAACGCAAAAAACACCACTTCTAAATGGTCGATCTAGCTCGAAATTCTATCAGACCTACATATCAATCGGAGCTACACTTCATCCGAATTTCATGATCGTAGCTCTTACTTTTCGAGATATGGTGAACAGAAAAAAGTTACACACACATCCATATACACGGACATTTAAAAAAAAAAAATTTTTTCGAGCTCCTGGAGTCGAATTATATCGAGATATGTCAAAAAAGTATATTTGAAAATTTAGGTCATTTCAAACCTCCCTTTATCAGGAAGCAATGTAATAAACAATTTTTTTCCATCCAATTTGTTATACAGAATAAAGAAACACAGTAGTGTGACACCTGCTACTGCATTTATTTATACTGTTTACAGGACAAATTGGGTAAAAAAATGGTCCAATACATGGATTTTATATTATTTTTTCCCGTAGAATCGAGATGTGCAATTAGTTTTTCCCTTACTTACATATTAAAAAAACTTATTAAAAAAATAGGGACCTGATGAAATGAAATGGACATCACAGGGGGATTCGGATTCAGCGCATCAAAAACAGGAAGTTGGGAGTTTCAGTCTCTCGGACTCCACACTTTTATTTTTAAGTTTTATTGTGAAATCCTTTTTAGTTTTTTCCACCCTGGCGCACCAAAGATAAAAGATTGATTTTTTTTATCATAGAGTATTGAAAGCCCAACTTATAGAAAACTGCTGATAAAAATATTTGAAATATTTCCGAATTTTTTTAAATTTGAATTTCTCGCCCGAACAACTCAAAGATTTTTCTATATATGTGGGCGTTCGCGTGAAAAGGGCCCTTATGGCCGGTTCTAGTTCAGGAGATATTCACGTTTTTCTAAGTTGAGGTCAAAATTATTATTTTCGGGTTTAAGTGGGGGATAATACTGCGACCAACATTGAATCTATTTGAACTATACTCATATGCAGAAACTAACTGAAAGTAGGACTTTAAAGATTTTAGGATATTTCGGTAGATTTCAAGAAACTTCTAGAGATTTCACAAATTTTAAGTAATTTTAAACAGAATATCTAAGATATCAGAGGATTTAAAGGAATTCTATGGAATTTCAAAGAGTTTCTAGAGAACTTTAGGGGGCATGTAAAAAATAATGAAATTTTAAGGGACTTCTAGGGATTTCCTGGGTTCTCCGAGGAGTTGAAAGTTTAACACATTTTTAATGGATTTTGAAAAAATACTAAAAATTGCAAGATCTAGGGCGTTTGAAAAGATTTCTAGGCATTTCTTAGGATTATCAAAAATTGTAAGAGATTAAAAAATTTATAAGGAATCTAGTGATTTCAGAAGATTTCAAGGAATTTTGACGGTATTTACGAAAGTGCAAACGATTTTAAGGAATTTGACAATATTCGAGGAATTTATACGATTTAAAAAGAAATTATAATATTCCATAAGATTATGAGGAGTTTCTACAGATTTCAATGGATTACATTTTTTTTAGATTTTTCAAGGGATTTCAATATAATTCAATAGATTTCAAGGGCTTTTAAAAAGCGTGATCACATTTTATGAGATTTTACGGGATTTTTAGAGGATTTAATAAAATTTGAACAATTTTACAGGTTTTAAGATTTTTTACGGGGTCCCAGTGGGCACACAAGTCCTGAAGTTGTGCTGTCTTTTAGCGGACGTCTTCAGGATGTTCTGAGGATCTTTTAAAGATATGAAGATTCAAAGGATGTCGTAAAGACGTCAAGTCACATAACGTAGAGGTACATTTTAAGGACGTCTTTAGGAAGTCCCGATGCCCACTGGGGATATTACTCGTTTTTTTTTTTTATTACTAGGGATTTCATCAATGTTAAGGGATTTTAAAGAATTTAAGGTATTTTAAAAGATTTCAAGGAATTCAACGTGATTTTAACATTTTCAAGGGTTTCTAAAGAATTTCGTAGGATTTCAGAAAATTTCAATGGGGTTTAAAAAAGTATCTAGGATATATATAAAAACTAAAGGTTAACAACCACCGCAGGGTCCCACTGGGAGTAACTGTCATCTAAAAAAATGACATC
>JAABKJ010009884.1:0-11099 GCA_011634705.1 Andricus grossulariae
TATTTTAGTAGAAATTGCATCTTTATTGGTTAAAAATGCAACTGTTTATTGAAAATTCCACAATTTTGATAAAAAGTCATCCTTTTTGGCGGAAAATTTAACTGTTTCTTTGAAAAATCCACTTTTTGGGTGAAAAGTTTATGTACCTTCGTAGGGAATTCACTTCTTATTTAAAACTCATATTTTGATGTTGAAATATCAAACTAAAATATTTTTGGATGAAAATTCAAATACTTTTGTTGTTGAAAATTTGTCTTTTTGGGGTGAAAGTTCATCTATTTTTGTTGTTGAAAATTTGTCTGTTTGGGTTAAAGGTCCATCTATCTTAGTAGAAATGTCATCTTTCTTGTATAAAAATGCAACTGTTTAGTTAAAAATTCAACAATTTTGTGAAAAAGTCATGCTTTTTGCTAGAAAATTCAACTGTTTCTTTTTTAATTCGTTGTTTTGAGTCAAAAATTTAAGTATCTTCGTAGAAAATTTACTTCTTGGTTAAAACTCATATTTTGATATTAAAATTTGAAACTAAAATCTTCTTTTTTTAAAAAAAAGGTATTTTAATTTAAAAATTCATCTATTTTAGTAGAAATTGCATCTTTATTGGTTAAAAATGCAACTGTTTATTGAAAATTCCACAATTTTGATAAAAAGTTATCCTTTTTGGTTGAAAATTCAACTGTTCACTGTTTGTTTTTAAAATCGTATTTTTGGGAAAATTTGTCTTTTTGGGTTAAAAGTTCATCTATTTTAGTAGAAATGGCATCTATCTTGGATAAAAAAGCAACTTTTTGATTAAAAATTCAACAATTTTGTTGAAAAGTCATCCTTTTTGTTTGAAAATTCAACTTTTTTGTTTGAAAACTCGTTTCTTTTTTGGCAAAAAATTTAAGTATATTCGTAGGAAATTTACTTCTTGGTTAAAACTCATATTTTCATGTTGAAATGTCAAACTAAAATCTTCTTTTTTGTTTGAAAAATGTTATATTAATATAAAAATGCATCTATTTTAGTAGAAATTGCATTTTCCTTGGATAAAAATGCAACTGTTTTGTTGAAAAGTCATCTTTTTGGTTGAAAATTCAACTGTTTTGTTGAAAATTCGTCTTTTCGGGTTGATAATTCAACCATTTGGTAGAAAATTGACTTCTTATTTCAAACTCATATTTTGATGTTGAAAAGTCAAACTGAAATCTTTTTTGGATGGAAACTCAAACATTTTTTTTGGAAAATTTGTATTTTTTATTTAAAAATTTCTCTATTTTAGTATAAAAATGTAACCTCGGATTAAAATGCAACTGTTTGTTCGAAAATTAATCTTCATTGCTTGAGGATTGAAAAAAAAAACTATTTTGTTTGAAAATTTTTGTTGAACCACTTTGTTGAGAAATCATTTTCTTTTTGTCCATTTTTGTACAGAAAATTCGTCTTTTGCCTTGGAGGTTCAACCATTCAGGTAAACTTTTTCTTCTGTTATGACTGAAAAAACTGTATTTTTGTTTAAATTAAAGTGTGTTGTTAAATATTATCTTTTATGGTTTAAAAGTCATTTGTATGTGAAATATTGTTTTATTCCGTTTATAAAAGGTCCTATGTTAAACATATAACAAGATTAAAATGCTGGTATTTGAATGTAATGGTCAAGGAAAAATTAAAAATTGGTCAAGGAAAAATATTGGAATTTGAAAATAAAGTTTTCACTTTGCAAAGTATGTATTATCTCAAATAAAAAAAATTTCCAAGCCAACTCATTTTCAAACCAATTTTCTACAAAAGAGTTAAATTTCCAACAAAAAAAATAAATTTTCGACAAAATTTGGACTTTCTATCAAAATACTTAAATTTTTAACAAAACACGAATTTTCAACGAAATGGTTAAATTTTCATATAAAAAATATAAATTTTCATAAAAAAAGTGAATTTTCAACCAAATAGTTGAATTTTCTAGACATTTTTTGGAATTTTCCACCCTCCACAGGAAAAAAAAACGAATTTGAAAGAAAATAGTTAAATTTTCAACGAGAGCTGAATTTCCAACTAAAATCAACAATTTACAACTAAAAAAGAGTTGAATTTTTAACAAAAATGTTTGTTATTTTTCGACCAACTAGTTGAACTTTTTACCAAAAGAGATAATTTTTGAAACGCAAAAGCCGAATTTTTAACCAAGAAAGAAAAAAATACCATTGAATTGTTGAACCTTTAAACCAAAAAGCTGAGTTTTCTACAAACCAGTTGTATTTTCAAATGAAAATATGAATTCTCAACAAAAAAGTTACCTTTCCAATTAGAACGCATAATATTGCGTAATATACTTGACTGAGTACTCGCGCACTGCGGCCAACCATTCTGGAAATTACAAAACCGGTCCTGCGTCTATGGGACCTGGAGTGTAACTTCAAAGTAACTAAAATTAATGTTCCAAATTACTGCAGAAATTGTAACTTACTTTTAGCAATGTTAAAGTATATTTCTAAAACTGAGACAAGTTTCTGTTGTCTGAAAGCATCCGTGATTAAATTAGTGTGGATAGTGATAATAATATAGCTGGAGATAATAGAGGTTCTAAACGTCTTCTTGTGTAAGTACACTTATCAACTTAAACAATGGGTGTAAAGTTAATCATACGGCTAACGCAATTACTCGTCTATGATAGCCACATAATCTTGTCTCAAATGACTCAAATTTAATTAATACCAGTGAGTCAATAATTGGATAGGACCGAATAATTGGATACTGCTTATACTAGTTTATTCATAATACATGCTGAAGGAAGTATGTAGCTTGAAGCTTCATATTCCTATTAAGAATTGAAGAGACAAAAACCCCTCGGGCTTTGCCAGTTACAGCTTCTTCCCGTGCAAGGGAAGCATAGATGAGAGACGGTTGCCACTCTCGCCTCGGAAGGGCCGCAGTGCGCGAGTACTCAGTCGAGTATATTGCGCAATATTATGCATGTCAATTAGAACCGGTTCAGACAACAACAGAAAATGTAATATGTTTTTTCAAGCACGAAATTTTTTTAATTTGAATGAAAAACAGTCGAATTGAACCAGAAAGAACGAATTTTTAAGAAAATAGTTGATTCCTCAACCAAAAGATGTATTCCAAATTGTTGAATGTTCAAGGCAGAAATACTAATTTCTATAAAACAGTTTAATTTTCAACCCGAGAATATTAATTACCAATAAGAAAGTTAATTTACAACCAATCATTTTCTACTAAACTTAGGAATTTTGAAGCAATAAGTGAACTTGTAAGAAAATATTTCAACTTTTAACCAAGAATTTGAATTTTCAACCTTGAAAGATAAATTTTCAATGAAAAATTTAATGGTTGATATTTCAAGAAATAAATATTTTAATTTAAAATAAAAAAACAATTGGATTCAACCAGCAACGTTGAATTTTTAACAGGATACTTTAATCCTCAACTAAAAACAGATTAATTTTGAATCAAAATGTTGCATTATTAACAAAAAAAATTAAGTTTCTACTTTTTACCAGACGCATTTTCATTTACAAATAATTATAAAGTGATGAAAATTAGTTTCAAAAACTGTTGTCAATAATAACAAATGTTTATTGTTATCGAATTGTACTTAAAAATGTGAAAGTTAGATATTTACAGTTGATTGCGTCGATAGAACGAAGTCTGTACATGCAAAAGTAGCCAAATAATGCATTTGTTAATTAAGATTCTTTAAACAATTATATATTTTTATTGGAAGACCATATACGATACAAATTTCCATACATATGTTTTATAAACAATTAGATACATTTCCTGTTAACAATTACAAATCTGATACAAAATATAAGGCATTTTATTCGAGAAATCAGTATTTCCAACTTTTGCGCAATATACTAAATTATTTGTTTATATATATATATATATATATATTGTTTATAAAAATAAATTCATTATTATTTTTGCCTTGTTACGCTGTTTCATTAAAGTTCCGCAGCACTGCGGTTAAAACCTTATTGTACTATGCTATTTTATTTTAAAACCGCGGTGAAACAGAGTTCTACATATACACGAGCTACCCTCGTTGCTGAAGTATCATTCAAGTCCTTTAGCATGAGTACATGTACCGCCAGATGACTCCACTCCAGTTTACACATTTCGCCTGGAAGTTTGGCCAGAGGAGAGGAAAACTGCAGAAAACCACCTTCCAAGTTCAGAAAATTTTTCGACAGTCGAGTTTGAAGGCAGACATTCGACCCTACCCATCGAATGCACACAATCATCCTCGGCGTCAAACCTCTCACTATTGCGCATTATTACGCATAATTACGCAATTATTACGCGTTGAGTGTACGGGGTGATAAGCGACTGAATTCCACCTTGAATTTTGATGAATCAGGTAGTGATATGAAGCCGTTTTTACAATCACAATTTCAGATGATAGGTAATTAGGTTTTACTAATCACAGTTCTTTCTTATTCCTTTATGTCTTGATAACCTCATTCTTTTCATCTTTCTTTTGTCTGCTCCCTTTTCTTCAGTTTTATTCTTTTACTTTTTATCTCCGCATTAAACTTTACGTATTACGTATTACGTTTTATCATTTCTCTTCAACCATCAACTTCACTCTGGCTGAATTTGCTGGAGAAACAGTTGCAATTGTGATAGTTATGATTGTATTGTTTCATTGTTTCGGCTGTGAACGATAAAATGGACAAGCGTTGATAATTATTATTCGAATGGCTGAACTTGAGAGTTATTTTGAATGAAATTGTAAGTCAATACAGTGTGGAGGGAAATTATTATGCGCCATGGCAAGTTCATGCATTTATTCCTCAAGGCTAATCAATTACCTTCATTGTGTGCCGATCCGTTAATTCTAACGCAGTGTCACGAAGATCGGAATTATTGATTTGTTGACGTTGATGGGACCACTTTGATATTCCATTAATTGCAACTACACTGAGAAAAATGTTTGTTGGAATCAAATAAAAAAATTTGTTTGATATCAAATGATTGAAAGATACAAATGTTTTGTTTGTATTAGCAAAATATTTATTCAGTTTTAATAAATGATAAATATCTACCTTATTGATTGAAACGAATAATGAAAATGAAGAAGAAAATGATCATCTTTCTTTTGTGACTGCTGATGGTGATAGTGATGATGGTGATCAGGAGCATGATGAAACTATGATTGAAGAAAATGTTGAACCTATTGAAAGTCATGACAAGTTGGCAAATAAATTTATATGACTAGTCAATAAAAATAGGAAAAAATATTTGGATATGGTTTATGGTGTACGAAAACTTAGTGATGATTCGCTGATTGGTGATACACCTATTAGCTTTAGTGGAGAATATATCAAGGTTGTTCAAAAACTTTACATGAAAACCAGTGGTTGGAACTTTTGTTTAAGTAAAAACCTGATGAAATTTATATAAACCTATATAAAAGAAATTCTGATACCTACAAATGCACACAAGATGAATTATAGTCCTACTTCACCTATTCGCTCGAACAACACTGCAAAATATAAAAAAAAATTCCACATAAACGATCATCAACTGGAGGTTTATTAAAGAAAGAGAAACGATTAATGAGTTTACTGCCTCACCTCATCATAGCAAGAAAAGACTCAATACCAGACTACATTGATTGGGATGATCCAAATGATCTAGGCGACCGTCATTGAAGAATTGCGGGAGGCTCAAATCATATATTAAGAGAGTGCAGTTGAATATAACGTCAGTATTAAAATGAGCATTGACGTGTTCGGACATAACCGTCAGTTAGCATCTGCATAGCGTCAAGATGACTTCAACTTGTCAAAATTGTTTGAAAGTTTTTTCACGAATAGATAACTTGAAGAGACACCAGATGTGCTCATGCAAAAAAGGACAGAATTTATCTTCCGACATGAATGACTGTGATAAATCCGGCAGTTATGAAGTTGTTCCTCTCAAGTTGTCTCATGATATTCCGAAAATCATTCAAAGAGTTATCAAGAACAATTATAAAATTGATGATAGTAATAGTTCAGTTATTGCACAGCTGCGTGAAGTCCTAAAGCAAAGGTGTGCTGTCCTCAAAGAAAATTCAATACCAGAAAGAATAAAGTTGACATTTCCAAAGATACAAAACCAAACATGTACCGGAAGAAAACGTAATTATGATTCAACTTTCAATGTGAAAAAGAATTTTAGTTTTGAGATTCTGAAAGACGCTTCTAGAGAACAATTTGAGCAGAATGTTGAAGTTATGAAGAAAAATGATGAGCATATGTATCAACATGTGGTGAAAGACAAGGAGGAGATGATAGCTGATAGATGAGGAGGAGGAGGATGACAATAAGGAGGAGGAGGAGGTGGTGGTAAAAGAGGAGGATGACGATGATGATGATGAGGAGGAAGAGGAGGAGGAGAATGATGATGAGGAGGAGGAGAACGATGATGATGATGAGGAGGAGGATAATGATGATGAAATTCAAACAAACAGCTTCCTCTTACTTGTTCTTAAATGAAGAAACCTAACCTTTTCTTTATTTATCAATTGTACATTTCAATTTTTCAAATATAAACGATTTTTAACTGAAGATTTTTAAAACATTGCTATTTAAAATTTAATAATATTTATGGAAACAGTTAAGATCTACAGATACGTAAAAAATATTGGCATCCATGAAAATATTAAAATTACAAAAATAAAAGTTTTTCAAACTTCTGTTGCTAACTAGGATGAATCATTTATTAAATTTTTTGACTTGTTTAAAAAATGTTTATAACTTTTAATATTTAAAAATTTTTAATCATGGATTTTGAAATAGTTTATGTTTTTAATATTAGAAAATAAAATTCCAGCGACGTGAATGCGTGCTTCTCGCGCATGCATTTTATTTACATGGGTTTTTAAAAGGTAAATTTCAGGAATCATTTCAGTTTAATTTATATGAAAGAAATTTGAAATTATTTCTACGTATTTCAACGGATTTTTACGATTTGAAGGAACTTTAACGAATTTCAATAGTTTCAAGGGATGTGAAGGAATTCAACAAATTTTTAAAGGATTTTCAAGATTTTGAGTTATTTCAAAAGATTCCAAACAAATTTTAAGATATTTCAATTCAAAAATTTATATATCTGTGTCTGAAATGTCTTAGAATATTAACTGCAAAATGTATTGAAATTAAAAATTTTGTTGTTGAAAATATGCAGCATAACGGAATTTAGGTCAATTAAAATTTTAAATGTCTAGGATAGAACTAATTCACTTTGCCTTACTGAAAAGTCAAAAATTGTAAAAATGAATTGCAGAACAAAAATAAATATCATTAACCCTAATCTCAATTCAAAAATCTTCTTTAAAAATAATTAATAATACTTACAAGTATCAGAATATACTTATTAATGAAGAAATTTTCAGAAGAGAAAATATTTTCAATTATGATAACGATTCAAAACATAAAAATTGGTATTTAAAAAAATTGTATGTTTCCTCAGCCTTTTTATCTCCGCTTAAATATATTTTCAACGATCTAAGTATATCCAATTTTTTTTAAATTAGCTCTTTAATGGCACAAATCATTTTTTTTAAACATTTAGCGTTATTTAAAAACAATAAAATTTCTTATAAAAAATTATTTCTTCTTTTCTAAATCTAAAAATACATATTTATTCTTTCCTTTATTTTCCCCCTTTTTCGTAAAAAAGTTACCCTATTTCTTCTTTTTTCAGCTCTTTTTGAGCTGTGATCCCTGCAATTGTCAAAAATATTGCCCCTGCTTTATATTTCTCATTATTGTAGATGATATATACTATGCAATACAAAAATTTTATATTATTTTTAATTTAAAAAAAAGGGAAAATAATGTTGCGCGTTTTTATTTTCTAGTATTTTGAAGCGGGAATGAAGACGATGAAAGATATTTAAGCAACTTAATTCCAAATGAAGTCACCGAGGTTTTTTGGTGAAATCGTGCAGATCAAAGAGAAACGCGGAAAGTAAATTTCAGTGAAAAAATGAAAAAAATGGAAGAGAGGGTTTGTCTCGACGCCTCGTATTGGGCGGGTGGATGGTACTCACGTCGAAAGTACATACTCGAGGGAAGTCTGCGGATAAGTGCTAAAACCAACTTTTGTTCCATCCCTCCACCCCTTCTGCACCCCTTGCGTCTTTCAGAGGGTAGTAAATAAAGTGGAACGATCGCAGTACCGGAAGTCAAACTCGTATTTTCTCAAAGCGTCGTATAATACCACGCGTGCGATACTTAAGTTCTGTGGCGGACGAGATGACTTTTTATTGACATTAACCCTTTTTTAATTATAAGTTTGCATAAAATCCAGCTCCGAGTTATAATAAAGAGTATTTTTAAAATAGAATGCAGGGGTTTTCATCCCCTTTTTTACTTAATCCCTCTCTTTCTCATTTCCCCCTTAAGTTTGGAAACTCTCCTAAAATTTTTCCCCCTTTCCCCTTTTTCAAAGTGCTCAGCCCCAGGCGGAAACCCTTATATTTCTGGACGGGTGTCTTTTTAGCTGTCGTACTTTTTTCCCCGGGAGGGAAAGTGAGGGGAGTGGAAGGAAAGGATATCCCTAGCCGACTTTACCCCGTATTCTACGCGACTCTACCCCGTACCCTAGCCGACTTTATTCCCTTATCCCGTACTCTGGAAGACTTTATCCTGTACCCTAGATGACTTTACCCCGTACCATAGCCGACTTTAACTTGTACTTTAGCCGACTTTACCATGTGCTCTACCTAGACGACTTTAGTCCGTACTTTCGATGGGGCCTAGCTGACTTTACTCGTAACCCAGATATCTTTTCCCCGTACTTTGGATAACTTTACCCCGTACCCTAGATGAGTTCAATCAGTACCCTAGCCAACTTTAACCCATAACCTAGCTGACTTAGCTCATACATTAGATGACTTTACCCCGTAACTTAGCTGAATTTACCCCCTACCCTAGATGCGTTTACTCTGTACGCTAGCCAACTTTAGCCCGTACCCTAGCCGATTTTACCCCGTACTGTAGGTGACTTTACACCGTACCCTAGTTGACTTTATCCCGTAAACTAGCTGACTTTAACTTGTAACCAAGCTGACTTTAACCCGTAACCTAACTGACTTTACCCCGTACCCTAAATGAATTTATCTCGCACCACAGCTAAATTTACCTCGTACCCTAGGTGAACTTACCCCGTACTCTACATGACTTTACTCTGTACCCTAGCCGATTTGACCCCGTAAACTAGCTGACTTTACCCTGTACTCCAGATGAATTTAGACCGTACCCTAGCTAAATTTACCCTATACTTTAGCTGAATTTACCCCATACCCTAACTGAATTTACCCCGTAACCTATCTGAATTTACCCCGTACCCTAGCTCAATTCACCCCGTACCCCAGCTGAATTTACCCCGTACCCTAGCTTAATTTACCCCGTAAACTAGCTGACTTTACCCCGTACCCTAGCTGACTTTACCCCGTAAACTAGCTGATTCTACCCCGTACTTTAGATAACTTTACCCCGTACCCTAGCTACATTTAGCCTGTACACTAGCTGAATGTACCCCTTACCCTTGCTGAATTTACCCCGTACCACAGTGATAAATATGGGGAAAAATTTGAGCCACGCGACGATTTCAATAAAATAATTTAAAAAAATTTTATTCTTATCTAAAAATGTTATATTAAATATTTCCAGTGAGAGAATTGTTATAACTGCCCATATATTTTTTTAATTAACCACGAAACGACTTGCGTCAACATTAGTGGAAATTGTTCGAAAATAACGCAGGACTACAAAATATTTTCGGGAGTGGAACCAAGTGGAATATTCGTTTTCAGGTGCGTTGATCACGAATCCGTGACCCCCATGACCCCTTCACGTCAGGAACAAGGTCACGTGTAGGTCAACTTCGTTAATCCGAGAGATATCATCTTTTTGACCTCAGATTCTGAAAAAGCGGAAAATTTTACTTTCGGATATATTTTTACCCACGGGATCGAGTGACCTCTAGAGGTCACATGAAGGTCAAAGGCATTCTTTAGAATTTTTGAACCTAGTAGCTTGTCATGGTTTGCTAATATCAAGGTAACGATCCTTAAAAAATACGTTTTCGGGTGCGCTGATCACGAATCCGTGACCCCTGTGACCCCTACACGTCAGGATCAAGGTCATTGGAAGGTCTGAGGTCAAAAAGATGATATGTCTTGAATTAACGAATTTGACCTTCAAATGACCTTCATTCTGACCAGGTTCAGAAATTCTAAAGAATGCTTTTGACCTTCATGTGACCCCTAGAGGTCACTCAATCCCGTGGGTAAAAATATATCCGAACGTAAAATATTCCGCTCTTTTAGAATTTGAGGTCAAAAAGATGATATCTCTCGAATCAATAAGGATGACCTTCAAATGACCTTGATCATGACGTTTAGGGGTCATAGGGGTCGCGGATTCGTGATCAACGCACCCGAAAACTTATTTTGTAAGGATCATTGCCTTGATATTAGCAAACCATGACAAGCTACCAGGTTCAGAAATTCTAAAGAATGCTTTTGACCTTCGTGTGACCTCTAGAAGTCACTCGATCCCGCGGGTAAAAATATATCCGGACGTAAAATATTCCGTTCTTTCAAAATCTGAGGTAAAAAATATTATATCTCTCGAATTAACGAAGGTGACCTTCAAATAACCTTGATCCAGACGTGTAGAGGTCATAGTCCCGCTTTATTTTCGAACAAGTTCCAATGATGCTGAGGCAAGTCGTTTCATGGTTAGTTACCCATATTATGGGTAGTTATAACAATTCTCTCACTGGAAATATTAAATATAACATTTTTAGAGAGGAATACATTTTTTTTTTATTATTTTATTGAAATTGTCGCGTGACTCGATTTTTCCCCCATATTTATCACTGTGCTTAACCCAGATGACTTTACCCTGTACCCTAGATGAATTTACCCCGTACCCTAGATGACTTTAACTTGTACTTTAGATAACTTTACCCCGTACACTAGCTAAATTTACTCCGTACCCTAGTAAACTTTATCCCGGGACCTAGGAATCTTCAACAAAATAAAAAAAATTAATTTTTAAGAAAGTTGATTATTCGACCAAAAAGATGAT
>JAABKJ010009885.1:0-11099 GCA_011634705.1 Andricus grossulariae
ATTATTTAATGTTCATTATTATCATTTAATTTATTTACAGAGTTGAGATGTAGCTAAAATTGTGGTAAAGACACTTTATGAAGTTGATATGTAAAGTAATAAGATTTGAGGTGAAGTTGACTTAAATCTGATTTGTCTTCATAATCCAAATCCCTTCATTTTAAAAATACACTTAAACTTTTTATTATGAAGAAATAAATGATTATTTAATATTCATCATTACTTAATTTATATACAGAGTTGATATGTAGCTAAAAATGTTGCTAAAGACACTTTGTGAACGTAATATGTAAAGTTATAAGATTGTAGCTAAAATTGTGGTAAAGACACTTTGTGAAGGTAATATGTAAAGTTATATGATTTGGGGTGGAGTTGACTTAAATTATATCTGATTTGTCTTTGTAATCTAAATCCATTTTAAAAATAAACTAAAACATTTTATCATATATGTCAACAAATGTATTATTTAATGTTCATTATTATCATTTAATTTATTTACAGAGTTGAGATGTAGCTAAAATTGTGGTAAAGACACTTTGTGAAGTTGATATGTAAAGTTCTAAGATTTGGGGTGGAGCAGCGGTGAAGTTGTCTCAAGTGTAAAAAGAAAAGACTAAGATCGAGAAAACCGATGAACGGGAGAAACTTTCGGTTCCCAGTGGCGTTGTAAAATTGGCCTTCTGGAGGGTGTGAGTCATAGAAAATAGTGTGTTGGTGGACAGGACCATTTTTTACAAAAATGAGGGTCCCGTTAGTTTTACTTGGTGGTATTGTGGTTTTATCAGTAGCGGTGGCAAGAGCTTTATCGTGTGTGTGTTCACCCCTTGAGTGCGACCTTCTCACCGAAGAAGACTGTCCTGGAGGACTTACCTGGGATCCCTGCAAGTAGGTACTCAACTACTCAGGACTGATTCCCTAACAACTTAGGAATGATTCCCAAACTACTTAGGACTGATTCCCAAACTACTTAGGACTGATTCCCAAACTACTTAGGACTGATTCCTTAACAACATAGGACTGATTCCCTAACACCCTGATTGCATCGATCCAATCGCTATCCATTTGCCCTGGCAGCTAATTCACTAGACTTAATTTAAAAGATAATTGGATTGTCCTAAGGTGATTTCAACGTTTGCAGAACTCGTCGATTAAAAAGTGAATTACCTCTCACTCCGCGAACATTTCTCAGGAAAATTCTCCCCATTATGAAAGACGGGACGTTATTTTTTTTGCTATTCCCTTGACAAGAATTTCCGGATTATATTCTGTACTTTAGAGAATTAATTAATTTCTACGTCTGACCTAACTCATAATTAATCCGGCAGACAAAGGTCTCTTAAATTTAATTATATTATATTTTAGTGTAAAAAAAAGAGACGAGACCTCGGATTATTATATTATTTACTACTTTTTTCGGCCTTGTAAAGGCTCATTTTTACACTAGGATTGAGTAAAAAGTAATCATATTTTAAGACTTTTTTGTTCTTTTCTAATGACATATATAATACTCTACTCTCTAAATCTAAATTATTAAAAATGTAACTAATCAAATCAGTGCTGTGGATTTCAACTGATAAATCAGTTATTTTTTAAATTTAATAAACTTAAAAAAAAATGGGTTTCTACTGTATCGATAACACTCTTCGCAGGTCAAAATGCTCTAAAGACAGGAAAATAAGGTGATAGAAAAAATAGAGGAATACAATCTTTTATATAGAATAAATGTGGGCATTATATTATATTAAATTAAATTACAAACGCTTTATATTCCTAAGATTTCATTTTTAACAAGAAATATGAATGTTTCCCCAAATAGTTGAATTTCCAACAAAAAAGATGATTTTTCAACCATATACTCGTAGTTGGATTTTCAACTAAAAGGGATAAATTTTGAACCAAATAGTGCAATTTTCAACTAAGAAGGATAAATTATTTACCAAAAATATAATAGTTGAAAAAGTTAATTTAAAATAGTTTAATTTCAGAAAAAAGTGGAGTTTCCAAACTAACCTGAAAATACAAATTTTCAACAAACAAGTTAATTTTCCACCAAATAGTTCAATTTAAACATCAAAAAGGATAACTTTTTTGCAAAATTTATAAATTTTTAAGCCGAAGGGACGAATTCTCTTCAGAATATAATAATATATGCATTCTCAACTCAAAAATATCAATAGTCAACCAAAAATGGAATATAGTTACATTATCAGTTAATAAAGTTAATTTTCACAGAACAAAATAATTTTCAATAAAATATTTTAATTTTTAACCAAAAATATGAATGTTCAACTAAAAGTATGTATTTCAAACAAAAAAATGTTTAAAAAAAAATAGTTTAATTTCGGCAAAAAGGGGAATCTTAAGCCAACTTGAAAATATAAATTTTCAACAAAAAAGTTAATTTTCCACCAGATAATTGAATTTAAAAACAGAAAAGGTTGAATTTTTTACAGAATTTATAAATTTTCAAGCGAAAGGGACGAATCTTTTTCAGAATATATGCATTCTCAACTAACAAATATCAGTAGTCAACCAAAAATGAAATATAGTGATATTTTCAGTTAAAAAATTTAATTTTCACAAAACAAAATAATTTACAATAGAATATATTAATTTTCAACCAAAAACATGAATTTTCAACAAAAAGTATCAATTTTCTACCAAAAAAATGTTTGAAAAAAATAGTTAAATTTGGGCAAAAAGGGGAATTTTGAGCTAACTTAAAAAAGATAAAATTTGAACAAAAAAGTGAATTTTCCACCAAATAGTTCAATTTAAAAACCAAATCTGGATAACTTTTTTACAAAATTTATAAATTTTTAAGCCAAAGGGACGAATTTTCTTTAAAATATATGCATTCTCAAGTAAAAAATATCAATAGTCAACAAAAAATAGAATATAGTTACATTATAAGTCGATAAAGTTAATTTTCACAAAAAAAAAATATTTTTCAATGAAATATTTTAATTTTTAACCAAAAACATGAATGTTCAACTAAAAGTATATATTTAAAACAAAAAAAAGAAACTGTTTGAAAAAAAATAGTTTAATTTCGGCAAAAAGAGAAATTTTAAACCAACTTGAAAATATAAATTTTCAACAAAAAAGTTAATTTTCAACGAATAGTTGAATTTAAAAACAAAAAAGATTGAATTTTTTACAAAATTTATAAATTTTCAAGCCAAAGGGACAAATTGTTTTCAGAATATATGCATTCTCAACTAAAAAATATCAATAGTCAACCACAAATTGATAAAGGTAATTTTCACAACAACAAAAAATAATTTTCAATAAAATATTTTAATTTTTAACCGAAAACATGAATTTTCAACTAAAACTATGAATTTTCAACCAAAAAAATGTTTGAAAAAAAATAGTTTAATTTAAGCAAAAAAGGGGAATTTGAAATCAACTTGAAAATATGATTTTCAACAAAAAAGTTAATTTTCAACCAAAAAGTTGAATTTAAAAACAAAAAAGGTTGAATTTTTTACAAAATTGATAAATTTTCAAGCCAAAGGGATGAATTTTTTTCAGAATATATGCATTCTCAACTGAAAAATATCAATAGTCAACAGAAAAATGAAATATAGTTACATTATAAGTTGATGAAGTTAATTTTCACAACAACAACAACAAATATTTTTTGATCAAATATTTTAATTTTTAACCAAAAACATGTATTTTCAACGGAAAGTATGAACTTTCGAAAAAAAATGTTTGAAAAAAATAGTTTAATTTCGGCAAAAAGGGGAATTTTCAACCAACTTGAAAATATAAATTTTCAACAAACAAGTTGATTTTCAACGAATAGTTGAATTTAAAAACAAAAAAGATTGAATTTTTTACAAAATTTATAAATTTTCAAGCAAAAGGGACGAATTTTTTTCAGAATATATGCATTCTCAACTGAAAAATATCAATAGTCAACAAAGAATGGAATATAGTTATATCATTAGTTAATAAAGTTAATTTCACGAAAAAAAAAATTTCCCGATGAAATATTATAATTTTTAATGAAAAACATGAATTTTCAACTAAAAGTATAAATTTTCAACAAAAAAAAGACGTTTTAAAAAAAATCAATAAGCAACCACAAATTTTAATTTAATTTAAATAAAATTAATAACATTTTTAATTAAATTTTGAATTTAAAAAACAAATTTTCAGCAAAATAGGTACATTTTCCACAAAATAGTTGAATTTTCAAATAGATGAATTTTCTACAAAAAATAGGAATTTTCTCCTACAAATTATCAATATTCAATCAAAAATGGAATATTCAAATTTTAAATTAAAAAAATTAGCTTTTAGACCGAAAAAGACGAATTGTCAACAAAGTAGTTCAATCCTCAAGCAAAACAGATTAATTTTTAACAAAACAGTTCTATTTTTATCTGAAAAAGATTAATTTTTAACAAATGAGGGGAATTTTTAAACACGAAAGATTTTCAGTCAAAAAATAAAAAACATTTTAACGAATTATAGAATTTTTAAGTTGAAATGTTGAATTTTCTACAAAACATCTAAATTTTTAAAACGAAAATATGAACATTGAATAAAAAAGTTTATTTTCAACAAATAGTTACATTTTCAACAAAATAATTAAATTTCCAAACCAATAATAAAATTTTTGACCAGAACAGATCAATATTCAACTAAAAATAAAGTAGTAGGCTTTTCAATAAAAAATTAATCATTTTTAACCAAAGTAGTCGGATTTTTAAACCAAGTGCGGAATCTAATTTCCAAAATTATTGAACTAGGAATTTCAAAATTAAATCATTTTTTAGTTGAAAATTTTCCAAAATATTGAGCATTTCAAACTCAACTCAAAAGAAAACAATTCCGAATTGAAAAACTTCAAATTGTGGAATTTCAAAAATTGGTATCATAGCGATCTTTTCTATATTCTTTTTGTAATTGCCTTTGTTATATCTTCAAATTGACTGATTTTTAGTTAATTATTAAAAAAAATTAATTATATCAATTTGAACAAATTTTCTTCGGAAGATTTTAAGAATGAATAATAATTCTAAATGAAGCGTTAAAAATAAAACAATCTGAAATTGATTCCACAGTTATTGAATAATTTTTTCAATTTCAAATTGTTAACATTTCTAATTCTAGTCCTAATTTTTCAATTAAAAGTCAAAAAGTTAATTTTGGAATAGTATATAACCAACAATTTGAAAATAAATTAATAATATTGATTAATTTGTTTAATGTTTAAATTTGGGAACTTTCTGGTGTCGTTTTATATTATTTATATTTATATTTTATATATTTTCATATTTATATTTTATATTTCATTTATATTTATATTTTATAATTCTTCAATTTTCTATCGCGAATTTTCTTATTCGGAAATTTAAAAATTCAATAATATTGTAAATTGTTCTAGAATTTTATCATTCGAGAATTTTCCAATTCGAGATTTTCATATTTCGAAATTTTCATAATTTCAAAAATTAAAAATTGTAAGAAAATATCATTGAAAAGCTTTTAAACATTATTTCCAAGATGTGAGAAAATTATCGTTAGGCTTCTTAATATCTTCATTGTTTTTATCAACTTATTAAATTTAGTTTAAGTATCATAAAAGACAAATAAAAATTGATTTTCCCATCATTATCAAATTGTTTAATAATCTTTTTATATAGGTCCTAAGTACGAGTAGATATGTAATAAAAATGCAGTATAAATTTTTATTAACCTCAAGAAATTGATTTCTGATAAAATGGGTTTATCTGTTTTCACAAATTTATGTATTTTAGGCATTAAAGAAAGGCCATCAAATTTCTTATCTTGTCCATTTATTCTTTTGAAAAATTTGGATAAAAATTTACCAAAATGCAAAAAATGTTGATAAAAAGTTTTTGCATTTTCGTAAATCGGTCCAGAGCCAGATATAAAATTTGTTACGGAATGGAAATTTAGCCTTATAACTCAGATATTGAAACAAATGTTGATAATATTTTATTTATTAATTTTTATTTTATATTTCAATAATTTCTTCGCGATGAGATAAAGAGAAACAAATGAATATTGTTAATCTCGTATTGAAAATTGTTAGTAAATTCGAACAAAATCGCGTGAGATAAACGATAATCAGTATAACAATTTCCAATAATAACATTGTGCCTATTTAAAACTAATTTCTTTTTCTCAAAGTTTTTATGTGCGTTTGAAAAATCCATATTAAAAATGTAATAAAATACCTTTGTTGAAGAAAAATTGAATGTTATTGTTTTTAATTTTCATTCTCAAATATGAAAATCTGTCAACAGTGTTTTTTAAAGAATTAAGCATTCTCTCAATTTTCCTCTAAAACTATAAACTTTAGAAAACAAATAATGAAGGAAAAAATATATTATATTTTTATGTGACCAACATTTGTTTGAAACTTTAAATTCCTAAATGAACCAGAAAAAACAAATCTTTTTCTTCTAATAAATTACTCTTTAAAGTTTGATTTCAGAGAAAAATTAAACCATGCATTTTTTTTGCGAAAAAGTGAGATATTGTCCTAATTTTTTGGAAGTCCTAAAATATTGCGTTTCCATAGCTTTTATGGGTCATTTAAATTCAACTTCCGAATCCAACGCAGGTAAATTTTGCATTTCAGAGTTGTTAAATATAATATATTGCTGTGACAGGATGACCGATATTCGTTTCGAGGTGGACATAGATAACTCGAAATATTTCACATTTATAAAATAAATTAAGGTTAATGGGTTTCAAATTTTTTTTTTAGTCACAAAAATATTGAAATTACTCACAAGAAAATAAGTATCATCAGTTTGTTTTTAAACTTATATAAATACAAATTTTATAATATTCTTGAGCAAATTATAAATGATTCGAACCTTTTTTAAATATATTTATATATATAATTATTATAATTATTTCATATTATATAATAATAATTATTATAATAAATGATAATTCAAATAATAAATTATAATATATAATTACTATATATATATTTACATTTAGGACTTTTAGAAGTTTTGAAGAAATAACAAATATTTGATAAATTTTCAGAAATGCTTCCAAATTTTTAAATATTTCAAATCTATTCAAAACCTCTTAAATTCCTAAAAACATTTTTTTAGCTGACTCGAATTTTTCTTAAAACTTTGAAAAATATTCCAAAATGTATAAAAATTGCCCTTAGATCTTCCAAATTTTCGAAGAAATTTTGAGAAAATTTTCTTATTCACTTGAAACCTTTCAAAATTCTTTTAAAGCTTCTAAAGTTTTGATTTGAAATTAAAAAAAAAATGGCTTTTTTGAAAATCTTTTACAGTTTAAAATTTCTTTTCAATCTCTTCAAATCTTCTAAATATTTCTCGAAGTTACTCAATTTTTTTATTTTATTTTTTATTTTTTAATTTCACCAAATTGAAACATTTTGCTTCAAAATCTTCTACTCTTTCTCGAAATTTAGGGAAATATTTTGAAATGTTTTGAAATCTTGTTTCAAAATAAAAAATTAGAAAATTTGTTTTCATAAATCTTAAGAAAATTCTTTTTTAGTCCTTTTTTTTAATTCTGCAAAATTAAAAAAATTGTCTTGAAATCTTCAAGATTGTTCCTTAAAGTATTAGAAATCTATTGAAATATTTTGAAATCTTTATAAATATTCTCTTGAAATTAATTTTTTAAACTAAAGAATCATTTTAATTCTTCCTAGGAGCCTCAATAATTTTTTTAACTTTTTTTGAAATTTGACAAAATTCCTAAAATATCTAATATGTTTTCATTATTTTTGAATCGTTCTAAAATTATGTATTATGGTGAAATTTTGCTTTAAAATCTTTTACACTCTTTTTCAAAATTTTAGGAAATAATTAAAAATGTCTTGTAATGTTTTTCAATTTACTCATAGAATTCATTAAGAAAAAACTCATTTGATATTTCCCGATTAATCTTATAAATATTTTTTTTCATTCTCTTGACGCCCTGCAAAATTGAGTTTACCTAAAATTTTTTTAAATCCTGAGAAATTAAAAGAATTGTCTTAAAGTTTTCCATATTTTTTCCACACATTTTGAAATTTTCAAAATTCAAAATTATTCTTTTAAAATTAAACCTAAACCATTTAAAATTTTCCCAGGAATATTTGAAGAAGTTTAATCTCAAAATATTGAAAAAATTATTAAAAATCTCTTCAATTTTTTTTCGAATTCTTCAAAATAATTTTTTCCCATAATTTAATTTTTCTTATATCTTTGAAAATGAAAAAACGTTCAGAAGCTATTCATTCCGAAAAATGAATTCTCTACAAACAAAAAGATTTCTCAACAACATACATACATTTTTAACCTAATAGTTGCATTTTCAATCAAGAAAATTAATTTTCCACCAAAAAAACGGATTTTCAACAAATTACATAAATTTTCAGCCAAATAATTGGATTTTCAGGCCATAGAGTTGAATTTTCTATAAAAAGAGATCATATTTTATCCTAAAAATATGAATTGAAAAAAAATTAATTCCAAGGAAAGTAGTTCAAGTTTCAACTAAGGAGTTGAATTTTCAATCTAAAAAAATGATTCTTCAACAAAAAATGTAATGGATGATATAGCAGCCAAAAAAGATTTTAATTTTAAAAAAAGGCAGTTGAACTTAACCAGAAAAGACGAATTTTCAACAGAATACTTTATTATTATTATTTTACCATTAATCCAAATAATTTAACTTCTTAACAAATTGTTGAATGTTTGAATCGAAAATACGAATTTTTTGAAGACAATTGAATTTTTGACTCAAAAATATGAATTTTTATTCAAAAAGGTAATTTTGATCCGAAACAGATTTATTTTTAACCATACATTGGATTTTTCAAGCCAAAAAGACCAATTTTTAAACGAGAAGATTATTTTTTTAGTTAAAAGGATGACCTTTCAACAAAATACATTTTTAATCTAATTGTTGAATTTTTAAGCCAAAAAGACGAATTTTCTACAAAACCGTTGAATTTTCTACCTAAAAATATAAATTTTCAACAAAGTAGGTAAATTTTCAACCAAAGACATGCATTTTTATCTAAAATTATGAAAATATATTTATGTCCAGCGATTATTAGGAACAAAATTCAAGGTCTTTTCCAGGTTTTCCAGGTCAAGAAATCAAGTTTTTCCAGGTCTCCTTTTTTACATTAAATAATGGAATAACCAATTTTTATGCATGTGAAAAATGAAAAATTTCATTTTTTATTGGCCAAAAATTTCTGATGAAAGCAGAACCATATATAAACAAATTCTTAATTTTTTGCGAACGTAAGTGGCCTTTGTGAAATCCTGGGGAATATTTTTAAATATTTGTCAAAGTCTTTGACGTTCTTGAAATCTTTCAAAATCTTAGTAAATTCATTGAAACCTTTTAGAGTATTTAAAATCTTTGTGAAATCTTGAAATTTCTGTAAAATCATAGAAAAATTTTTTGAATTCTTTTGAAATTTGGGTAAAATCTTTGAAATCCTCGTAAAATTTGTTGAAATCTTTATGAATTCTATAAAATATTTTTGAAATCTTTCTTTAATCTTTGAAATGTTTTGAAATCTTTAAAATCTGGTGTACTGTATATACCCTTGTTTAAATCTTCGAAATTTTTGAAATTCTCGAAATGTTTTGAAATCCTTATGAATTCTTTGAAATATTTGTGAAATCTTCGTGAAATCTTTTGTATTCTTTTGAAATCACTGAAATATTTGAAATCTTTGTGAACTCTTCTGAAAAAATTGGAAATCTTTTAAAATCTTTCAATTGTTTTGAAATCTTTGAAATCTGGGTTACTGCACCCCTGTTGAAATATTTGGAATTCTTGAAATTTTTTGAATTCCTCATAAATTCTTTGAAATATTTGTGAAATCTTTCTGAAATCTTTTGCATTCTTTTAAAATCACTGGAATCTTCTTAACATTTGTGAAATCTTCTAAACATTTGAAATCGTTTAAAATCTTCGAAATTTGTTGAAATCTTTTGAAATCCCTATGAATACTTTGAAATATTTGTAAAATCTTACTGAAATCTTTTTTATTCGATTGAAATCACTGGAATATTTGAAATCTTTGTGAAATCTTTTAAAATTTGTTGAAATCGTTTAAAGATTTTGAAATCTGGTATACTGTACCCTTGTTGAAATTTTTGAAATTCTTGATACCTTTTGAAAACCTTATGAAATTTTTCTGAAATTTTTTGTTTTTGTTTGAAATCTCGAAATCTTTGTGAAATCTTTTGAAATCAAACAAAAACTTGAAATTGTTGAAATTCCTGCATTCTTTTGAAATCTTTAAGGAATCTTTGAGATTCTTGTATTCTTTTAAAATCTTTGAAATATGTGTGAAAACTTTTGTAATAATTTGAAATCAATTAAATATTTGAAATCTTTATGAAATCTTTTTAAATCCTCTAAAAAATGTTGAAATCAGGGATTATTTGAAATCTTTGTGAAATCTTTTGAAATCTTCTAAAAATTGTTGAAATCATTTCAAAATTTTTGAATCTGGTATATTGTGCCCTTGTTGAAATTTTTAATAACTCTTGAAATCCTCATGAAATTTTTCTGAAATCTTTTGTATTTCTTGGAGATCACAAAATCTTTGAGAAATCTTTTGAAATCTTCGAAAAAATTTTGAAATCATTTAAGGATTTGAAAATCTGGTATAGTGCACCTTTGTTGAAATTTTCGATAACTCTTGAAATCCTCATGAAATTTTTCTGAAATCTTTTGTTGTGCACCCTTGTTGAAATTTTTTAAATTCTTGACACCTTTTGAAATCCTTATGAAATTTTTCTGAAATCTTTTGTATTTGTTTGAAATCACGAAATCTTTGTGAAATCTTTTGAAATCGTAAAAAAAATTGAAATCGTTGAAATTCTTGCATTCTTTTGAAATCTGTAAGAAATATTTGAAAATATTGTAGTTTTTTGAAATCTTTGAAATCTTTGTGAAAACTTTTGAAATCTTCTAAAAATTTTTGAAATCATTCAAAGATTTTGAAATCTGGTATAGTGTGCCCTTGTTGAAATTTTTAATAACTCTTGAAATCCTCATGAAATTTTTCTGAAATCTTTTGTATTTCTTGGAGA
>JAABKJ010009886.1:0-11098 GCA_011634705.1 Andricus grossulariae
GTCAAACATTGCTCTGAAATGGTCTCACGGTTGCGCTTGTTGTCCGGAGTCAGCAAACGCGGCACCCATCGCGCCGATAACTTTATCATGCCCAAAATTTCATGCAGGATATGACCCACGCTGTCTTTTGAGATGCTTCATGTCTCAGCTATCTCGCGCACCTTCAACCGGCGGTCTGCCAATACGAGATTGTGGATTTTTGTCACGTTATGCTCTGTGGTAGCCGTTTTCGGGGCACCTGGCCATGGCTCATTAAAAACCGACGTGCGACCACGTTGAAACTCGTTGAACCAATTTTTGACGGTTGCCATCGAAGGAGAAGTCATCGTAGACAGCATCAAAGCGCTCTTTGATTTTGCTGCGCTATTTCCCTTCCAAAAACAAGAATTGAATCACCGATCGATATTGCTCTTTCTCCATTTTTCTAAAATCTGCGGAGACGACAGCTTACACACGCGGTTAAAACAAAACTACGAGTCCCATTCGGCTGAAATTTGGACAGCAGCCGTCTAGGACAATGTGCTACACGATAGTAAGTTCTCTTGCGATATTGGCGCTATCGGGCGGTAAGGCTTAGTACTTATCGGACCACCCTCGTAAAGCCCTAAAAAAAATTTGCATGGGATGCTCTGACTGACGCATAACCAAGTATAAAAATCTTAACACACTCTTGACTAATCTAGTGCACAAACTTAACTTCGGACTAGAACAATTGAAACTTTATAAGCTATTCTTGATTTACAATATCTAAGAAGAAATTAAACACTCTTATTCAATTCCAGATCCTATTAGAAGTTGCTTCAATCTCAAATATTCAAATTTTCACCCACTTAGTTTAGGTAAGACATTTTAAATTTTAGCAATATTTTACTTTTAATTCAGAATGAGCAATTATAAATCACATCTTAAATTAAACAATTTAAACTGAACTATTTGAAATAGAAAGCCTTGAATCGTTATAATTTCAAAGTCTTAAATCAAGAATTTGTACGTTACAGTTTCATTTGTTCTATTTAACAAATTTTAATATGTGAATGAAATTATTAAATTCGGCGCATAAATAACAATGAGGAATTGTAAATCATGTATTAAAATTAACAATTTAAACTGAACTATTTGAAATAGAAAGCCTTGAATCGTTATTATTTCAGAGTGCTAAATGAAACATTTTGTACGTTACAATTTTATTTATTCTATTAAAGAAATTTTTAAAATGTAAGTGAAATTAATGAATTTTGATGCATAAATAATAATTAGAGAATTATCAATTTGGAAAAATTTGAGTTAGTTTAAGAAATGTCCACCAGTCTCGATCCCGCCCCTGAAAACATCCAAACCTAATTTGAACGGAAAAAGATTCCAAAAAACAAAGCTAAATTTAGATTTCTGAAAATTTCGAAATAAAACGTTGAAGATTTTTATTGATATTCAAAAGTTTTGAAAAAATAAAATTCCTAAACTTTACTGGGAAAATTAAACGATTTTCATTTTCGAGAAATTAATTTAAGAGAATATTTAAAATATTAATAAATTTTTAAAATAATAAATAACAATTGAACATTTATTGATTTGGAGAATAATCAAGAAAGTTGAAATTATTTAAAAGTTTTGAAACGATTCAAAATAATTTGAAACGTGAAAAGATTTTAAAACATTTAAGGCACAAAGTAGGTCTTGAAGATGTCAAACACAAAATTTATAAGCTTTTTAAATATTTGGAAAGTTTTTGAAAGAATAAAAGATTTCTATCAAAATTCCCAAGAAAACTAACAATAATGTTGTATTAATTTACCTAATAGGATCACAACAAAAACAGGTTGAATAATTAAATCTAGTCTAACACCGGGAGCCTAAAATAATTAACACGTCAAGGGTCAGGGATGCAAAAAAGCCTAAAATTAAAGCAAACATATTAACCAAGTGGCTAGTAAAGACCTTAGATTAGCAGAAAAACAATGCTTTGGATAAAAAGGCTATATCTTTTAATTAACAGGTAACAAAAGGGGAAAAGGGTGAATTGTTATTATATCAGTGTTTAAATAAAATTTAGAACGTTACAATTTTATTAGCTCTATTTAGCAAATTTTAATATGTAAATGAAGTTATTGATTTTTGATGCATAAATAACAATTGTACAATAATCAAATTGAAAAAATTTGAGTTAGTTTAAAAAATGTTTACCAGCCTCGAGCTCGGTCCTGAAAAGATCCAAAACTGATTCAAAACTGAAAAAGATAAAAAAAAAACTAAATTTGGATTCTTAAGATTTAGAAGAAAAATATTGAAACTTTTCATTGATATTCAGAGGTTTTTGAAAAATAAAGAGATTTCCTTAACTTTTCTGGGAAAATTGAAGTGATTTTAATTTTAAAAATTAATTTTAAGAGAACATTTAGAAGATTTAAAAAATTTGGAATAATAAATAACAATTGTACAATTATTATTGATTTGGAAAATAATCGAGTAAGTTAAAAATCATTTAGAAGTTTTGAAAGTATCCCAAAATAATTTAAAACTTGAAAAGATTTAGAAACATTCAAGGCACAGAGTAGGATTTTTGGATGTTGAACACAAAATTTGTAAGCTTTTCAAACATTTTGAAAGGTTGTAAATGAATAAAAGATTTGAATCGGAATTCCTAGGAAAACTAACAGTAATTATGGAAAAATTAATTTAATTGAATCAGAACGAAGACATGTTGAATAATTAAATCTAGTCTGACACCGAGAACCTAAAATAATTAGCACGTCCACGGTTAGAGATGCAAAAAAGCTTAAAATTAAAACAAACTTATTGACTAAGTGGCTAGTAAAAATCTTAAATTAGCAGAAATACAATGTTTTGCATAGAAAAAGCTATGTATTTTAATTAATAAATAACTAAAGTGGAAGGAGATGAATCGTTATTATTTCAGAGTGTTGGATTAAAAGTTTGAGCGTTACAATTTTATTAGTTCCATTGAGTAAATTTAATACGTAAGTGAAATTATTGAATTTTGATGCATAAATAACAATTGGACAATCAAATTGGAAAAAATTTGAGTTAGTTTAAAAAATTTTACCAGCCTCGAGCTCGGCTTTGAAAAGATCCAAACCTGATTCAGAACTGGAAAAGATACCAAAAAAATAAATTAAATTTTGTATTCTTAAGATTTCGAAGTAGAATGTTGAAGCTTTGATTGATATTCAAAGGTTTTGAGATAGTAAAGAAATCACCTTAACTTTTGCTGGGAAAATTAAAATGACTTTTATTTTTAAAATTAATTTAAAAAGAATATTTAAAAGATTGGGAAAATTTGGAATAATAAATACAAATTGAACAATTATTGGTTTGGCAAATAATCGAGTTAGTTAAGATTATTTAGAAGTTTTGAAAGGATTCAAAAATAATTTGAAACTTTAAAAGATTGTATAAATTTACCTAATAGAATCACAGAAGAAACATGTTAAATAATTAAATCTAGTCTAACGCCGAGAACCTAAAGTAATTGACACGCCCACCGTCAGAAATAAAGCAAAGTCATTAACTAAGTGGCCAGTAAAAGCTGGCAGCAGACTTGAGGGAAAGCCACTCCGCTATTGCTAAAGAAATTTAAACATTAGGCTAAAACAGTGAGCAAAAACTAGCACAAAATCGAAACCATGACAGAATAACAAAAAGGAAACAAACGAAATAACTCTTAAGTGAGTTCGACTAACTTAAGAGGGAGGATGCTGCTGTCCTGAGCAGTTCGTCCATGACCTCCGAACGCTCCATGGAAGAGGGAAGAGAGGGAACCCTAGGAGAATCAGGTGATCCAGAAAGTCGGCGAGTAGGAGTCTGACGTGTAAGGCGTCTCGGGGAGCCTCGGCCCCCAAGATGAGGACAACCTATTTCATTAAGGGCTACTTCAGCCTACAAGAAACCACAGTCGTTCCAAAAGCGATACTTCATGACCTCGAACTCATAAAGATATATTCCGCAGAGCCGAGAAGAGGACATGTGACCGCCTCCACAGTTTGCACAACGTGCAGGAGTGAGTTTGTTAGGGCATTTTTCTGTCCGATGAAACTCTGCGCAAAGCTCGCACGTCGGCCTAGAGGCCCGGCATTAGTCGGAGCCGTGACGATACCGTTGGCAGGTAAAGCATCTCTTGGGGGGAGGAATTACAGGGGTTGTGCATATATAATATAGATGACACGTGGGACCGTGGAACAAGAGAATAAAAATTCCACTCTTTCGTCCCAAGTGCCATCCATCCTTGTTCTGCGTCTGATAGACAGAATAGAACCCCTAACTTCCTCCGTAGTCCTATTTAGAATATCAACGGCGGAATACTTCAACGGAATACCGTTTACAAACGCCTTCTTGAGAATAAGAGAAGGGGGAACAGAGACTGAGTAACCTTGAGCTTTTAGCTCTTGGAAAACGATTAAGGTGTTAGCGTCCTCTCTATTCTCACAGAAAAGTTTTCCCCGGTTTTGCCCGTTTCTATGGATCTGCCTCGGGCCAGAAATGACATCCACCGCGAATCACATTCGAGAAAGACCAAGAAGGGGGTGTCGGCATTTTCCGGATATAGCCCGGACCCAACGAGGAGTGCGCGGGTGAATTCGGATTGCTGCCCACTTCCGGAGTTACTTTCCCGGAAACCTCGACACTTTTATTAAGATCGAGGCGACTTTCATTTTGAGAGGCTGCCTGCAGAAGGGAGGTTCCGGGTCTCTTAATGGAACCGGTACGAGAAGAAGATTATCGGTGATTCCCGGGTTTCCCACTCTCAGGCGAGGGAATCTCGACTTCCTGGAACGATCCATGTGAGACACTAGGTCCCCCTCCTCTCATACCCCGGACGAAGTAAAAATAATAATAAAGCAATTAGTAGGATAGGAAGGTAAAAACAAGATAAATAAGCATGAGAAGACAGGAAGCGGTTGATTGCAGAAATATTCAGATTTTACTTGTTTTGCCGACCTCTACAGGCACTAGGTTGGCTGCTGCTATATTTGTATGTGTGTCCTTAAAGAGGACAATTTGCAAACATTGCCTCGAATTTTAAAAAGAAACCGTTTTTCTCCTCACACTTCCAGCTGGTCAAAATGGAAAAAGCGGCAGAAAGTGCATCCCAATGGCAAAACGCAGTGATAGAAAAAGATGTTACCTCAGATAGCATGGATGCTCGAAGAATGTCAGTGAGCAGATATCGTCAAAGACGAATAAAGTCGAGGGTTATATGGGCTTACCGCCATTTCGTTCAATGTCACTGATAATGCATTAGATTCTTGTAGTAGTCCAAACATATATATGAAGATAGTTTTTCCAAAACTCAAAATCACAATCAGTTCCAAAAATGAGTACCAGAATCAGATCTTTCTTCGAACACCTCAAAGCATTCAGCGTGATAGTTATTCCCGCGTTGAAAATTCAAATCACACATAACCAACAGGAAAACACAGAGTAACCACTAAGGCAACCGTTCAAGTCCGAAGCTAGGGACCGAATCAGATTTCGGGGCACTAAAAGTGCTAAGGCGATCCAGGGTTGCCAACAAACTGGAGGCTTTAGTCGCCAGTTTTAGGGTTGGAAAGTCACCAGAAATCGCCAACCTCGAATAAAGAAATGTTGCCAGAAATCGCCAGGTAGATTTTCATTTCACCGACTAAGTATGATGTAAATTTTTTTAGCGCTAAATTGAAAATAGTTTTGATCAATAAAAATCAATATTAAAATTAAATTAAGATTTTATTTCTACATAGGGTAGGGTGGGGCGAGATGAGAATAGTTGTCTTATTCACGTCAGAAGTTAAAATCTGCTAATTCATTGCTTGAAAGTAAGTCGTTCTATATATTCTACACATTTCTTTACTATAATTTTGCCATGGTAAAAGTAAATAAAAAAGTATATGCGGAATTAGAAACCAAAATAAAAAAGTAGTGCGCTTGTCTCATAACGCCATATGCCTGAGGCGGGATGAGCCAGGCACTGGGACGGGATGGTCCACTTAATTAAATGACTTATTATATATTATTTATAAGTAAGCGTATTATAAAATAAAAACATATCTTACACATATTTTCCAAAAATTTTACGGGACATTCAAAGTATTGAACGTTAAGATAATGCAATCCTTAATCCTAACCTCTACCGTAGCTAACTCTACAAACTGTGAATAGAATAGCGATTTATATCTACATATCTTTTAAAAATTATATTACAGAAATAAATATAACAATTTTTTGACTTACCCGTGTGCATTGTCTTGGTAAAAGTCAAATTCTACACTAAGAAAACTCCCAAATACTAGACTGGTTTCCCACATCACGCTGAATTGCATATATACTGGGTTTTTAAGCCGTTTTTAATATGTTTGCCGTATTTTCCATCCACAACCATGTTTTTCTCATTTTTATAGAATTTTACGAGTTTTCAAACAAAGTTATACTTAACAAATATACCATAAAAACAGTGCTCTCTTCTGGTTGCCAGCAACTCATATTATTTTCTAATGCACTGCACAATTTGATAGAATGAAACATTGTATCCAGTGCCGGATCAAGGCAAATTGAGTCCCAGGGCTGCAGCCTTTTTGAGGTGCCTTTTGGTAAATGAATAAATAAATAGCTTTTATTACATCTTCGAAAAATAATGAGTTCAGAAAATCTTTGTGAATTGCTAGTAAGCTGAATCCCGACAGTCTTTTGTGAGTCATAGTTGAACGATATTCTGACTTGACTCTAGCTAGCGTTGAGAAAGATCCTTCAGCTTCACAATTCGTGATGGGAATGGTTAAAAAAATTCTGAATGCAATATAAACATTTGGAAAACTCGACAATATATCAGAATTTACCATCCACTTTAGAATTATTACAGTAGTTAATTTTGAAGATAGCGATTGAAAACTCTTTAATTAAATTTCCAATCAAAAGATGAGTTTCCATTCAAAGAAGACGATTTTTCAACAAAATAGATGAACTTTTAAACAGGAAGATTAATTTTCTCCCAAAAAGAACGAATTTTCAACCAGATATTTGAAAGTTTAACTAAAAACAAGCAATTTTCAATCCAAAATAGAATAGTTGAATTTTAAACCAAAAAGATGATTTTTCAATAAAAAAATGAATTTTCAACAAAAAAATGAATTTTAAATCAAAAAAATGTATTGCACATTTTTTTTTGTTTACTACTTTGAAATTTGGCTTACTTGCGAAAGGATTTCTCCTATCCACGCATTTTGACGTTATCGCAGCAGACGCATTTTAAATGAAAATTTTCAAATTATGTTGGCACACTTCCTGGCACAACTCTCGCTCGATCATAGGTGTCCTGTACGTAACAATCTTTTCTAAAATGATCTGAACACAAATTTCTATTTTTTGTACTTCAAAAATTTGCTTCTAGGCCCATTTGATGCAACCACGCTTCACATGCTTTCGGATCTGCTGGAAACCTGCAAACAATTGGTTAAAAAATAGACAAGTTCACAATATTTGATTCATTAAAAGAATTGCTGGAAATATTTAATATTAATATATGGAAATATTAAAGTGTAAACAACACAAAAATCTAACCTCAAACTTTATAATCTTGTAGGTCTTGTACTTACTTGTGAAAATACCTCAATCCGCTGCATTTTTCACTTTTTCCACAGTAAAAACAATATCTACTCATTTTCGACAATTTCATTAACATAACATTATAACTAAAAATCTCAACATCCAAATCATAACATTAGTGACATAACCTATCTCGCATATCGCGAACTGACCCGAGTGATCCCGAACCAAAACATCCATAAAAAATGGTGGCTCCGACGCCTTCAAGTAGGCACAGATGGTTCCATTGAATCTTGCATCCAGTGTATTATATATATCAGTGGGCGCGGAACACGAAGCAAGCAAGAAGGCGAACTCACGAGACAGAGACACCGTTCACAGCACGAGAGGCCGCGCTGGGCCAGTTGCCATGGTAACCAGTGATCGGCAGCCAGGTTGCAGCCATCACCTGCGAGCAGAGATGTGCAGTTATGCGTAACTGGAAGTTTTTTACGTATAATACCTAAAGGAGGTATTTTAGGTAAAATATCTCGAATATGTAAAAAACATGTCCAAAACCTCTGATTGGCTGCCTACTTAAAGTTTTTAATTTCCCGCTACAGAGGTTGCTCCTTCATATAGAGAAGATGATGTAATTCACATCATGTAGAAAACTGATGATGTAATATACCAGGTAAATTACCGTAGAAAACCAAGTAAATTACCTCGTGTATTTTACTTACCCATCCATGCCTACGAGCGGCCAAGGGCGAGTTACAGTATCAACAGGCCGGACACAATCGACATGTAGCAGTGATTCCACTACAGACCACGAGAGGTAGCACCGGCCGGCCACTACCTTAACCAGCGGCCATCTTATAAGCAGTGTTCGGGCAGCCAATGAGAGACGCCATAGTCCTTGAGGTGAACCAATCAGCATGCAGAGGAAGTACGTTACGCACATTGGCAGAGACAATCAAAGAAGCCTTCTCCGTTCCACGGAACCAATCAACGGACTCGACACTAAAATTCTGAGGGCCCGGAGGAAAGGAACGGAAAGAAGAGCGAGCATACGATAAACTGCCACTTGTGTTCTTGGCTCGGCGGCGTTATGGTACCACCGGCAAACTGGAGATTAAATAATTAAGAAGGACCGAGGTCAAGTCTGGAAATCCTTAGGACGCCAAGACATGGATTACCAAGGAAAAATCCAGTTGGCTGATTGGCTTCGAGGTAGGTAGTCGTCCTTTCCAGCGTGAAATCAGTGTTCTCAGCATCGACACTAGACACCCACGCGGTGTGACGGACGGTAGTCGCGTGTGCTTTCTGGATAAAATTTGATCTAGTGGGACCATCTGAGATCCCCTCGACACCCGGAAGTTGGGGAACGCGTGGCTCGAAGCCTGACTCTAGCCTAGTTGAGGCTGGTCTCTCTCAGGTGAAAAAGGTGTGGGCACGCGACTATGGACGGCATCGCGCCTAGCGCTGGTGTCTCGGACGGCCATATTGAACTGTACTGGGTTTCTTCAAGTAATTGTCCGTCGTTTTTGTCCTTGAAAATATTCGATTTCCTTTGAATTATGGGAAATTAATCGGATAGATAATTAACGAAGTCTTGAATTATTGTCCTTGAGAATACTCGGGATTGTTTATCAAATTGATATCATTTCTTTTAGGTTGGGTTGTATAGTAGAATTATTAGGATTAATCAAGTCTTGTTTCTATTGAACTATTTTAAAGTGTGACACACGTGAATTCTCTCTCATTCTAAAGTTCTCACTTCCTCTCTCGTGCATAAGTAGTGAGCTGTCCGACCTGTCAGTCTCGACAGGACTGGACCCAACGAGGCTCGGATAGGGACGTCCCTATCTGGCGCCTTCGAAAAATAATCAACGAGGTTCGTGGGTCAAAAGAGTGCGACCCACGGACTCGGTCTATTCCAGTGATTGTGTCGCGGATGACGGGCAGGTAAGTGGGAGCCATCTTATAACCCGGTTTCCTTCCTGAGCCATACCCGGCCTGGTCGTGGTTGGAAAATAATTTATATGGAATATCCTGGACTTCTGGTTATGTACCTTATACGCTACTGAATGTATTACTTAAAACTATTTTTTAAGAAGGCTAAAAAATGCGTGTGAAAGGTTTAGAGAAAAAAACTGTTCAAAGTGATTTGTAAACAAAGTTGAAGAAAAATAATTGATTTACATGATTTGAAATGTCCAACGCGTCGAAACTTAAAATTTGAGTCATCGAATAAGATTGAATGCTTTGAAAACTATTTGTAATTATAAAAAGTTAGGATTAAAGAAATGTTCTCCAATATCTTTCATTTTTATAACTGATACATTTTAGTTTTAAGTTATTCTAAAAATGTATAATTCTTTTCAATGATATTAATAATAATAACAACAATTTTTACATGTAGAAAATCGTATTATTTGATACCTATACCTACAAATATAAGTAAAAAAAAAGTTTATAATATATATATATATATATATATACTTTAATTAAATTTCTTCATTCAATCTAAAATGAAAGGTTATATTAAAATAAATTAATACCGTTATTACTTTTCACATTTTTATTATTTAGGTTTTTGTTTGTAAAAAAATATAAAAGACATTATTTTTTAAATTAATTTTTGTTTTTTAATTGTATATTGCGTAACTAGGTTCGAAAGGCAACAATTTCACGAGTGAAATTTGACTTGAGATGCCTGTGGGACGGGTCCACAATCAAATTTTCCACACTGGCGGAAAAAGTAGCAGATCAATTTAAATAGCTGTATATAACACCGCCATTTACATTGATCGGTGTTAAACACGTTGGCGGTGTTAAATATCACAATTTACATTCATCTGCCACTTTCTTCCCTGGGGTAGAAAACTCGATTTTCGACCCCAGCTCCACAGGCGTCGAATTTTCAATTAAGGTATGATGCAAAATTAATTTGCGCTTGAGCTTCTCCTTTGGAACCAGTAGTTCCCTGGGCTGAGAACCCTCAGGTTTGTGTTCACCTCCCCAATTTGGACCTGCAATTTCATATTTTCAGGAATAGTTCTAACCGTTAGTTCAGCTACATAAGTCATCCAGGCCGTCCTGACCCCCTCTTTTATGGTGGCCAAAGGCACACGCATGATCCACTCCACAGTTACGCGGACACCCTCCATGATTTAAATGTATTCCATTGCTTAAAAAAAGATAAAAATCAATGATTAATTTAACAGATCTTTTTTTTAAAAAGAACTAAAGTCAATTTAAATTATAGACTTTTTTTAAATATAGATCTCGAGTTTAATATTTTAATCAATTTTGAGAATATGGATTATAAATTAAATCAAATTAAATTAAAATTAAGTTCACTTCTTTTTAAAAAAAAACACACGCACAAATGAGGGGCTGATAGCAAAAGCGGACTAAGAAAAGAGTCGGAGCAAAAGCGGGTTGATTATTTCTCCGCATAAGAACGAATTAGGCCACACGCTACGAGCAAAAAGGAGTTAAACATTTAACTCGTTTTTGCCCGTAGCGCGCCGTCTAACCCATTTTTGCCCGCACTCATATTTCGATTCGGTTCGACTCC
>JAABKJ010009887.1:0-11098 GCA_011634705.1 Andricus grossulariae
AAGTGCTCTTTTAATAAAGCACAAGTTCTTTAGTCGTTAACCCTTTTTGTTTTATTCCCATATCCTAATTACCAATAATGGGCTCCATTTGTTTACGGAATTACCAAGAATGTGTTTCCAATAACTCTTCTCTGCGATACTTTGCAAATTTACAATAATGATTAATTATTTAAACAATTTTTATAAACATATTCAGAGTTTGGTTATTTTTCAACGAATAGGCATAATTTCTTTGCGAAGTCAACTAAGAATGTCTTCCCGATGACTGAACTCTGAATTAAAAAATTCAGAGTTTGGCTATTTTTCAATGAATAGGCTCAATTTTTTATAAAATTAACTAAGAATATTTTTCTGATGACTTTCTTTGACAATTCTCTGCGAATTTCCAAGATTTATTAATTTTTTAAACAACTTTCATGAATAAATAAAAAGTTCAGCTATTTTTTAAAGGATAGGCTCAACTTGTTACTGGAATCAATAAAGAATGTATTTCCAATAACTCTTTTCTACGTTACATTGCAAATCTATATTGCTTTGTAAATTTACAAGAATTTATAATTACTTGAACTATTTCAAATAAAAAAATTCAGAGTTCGGCTATTTTTCAATGAATAGGCTCAATTTTTTATAAAATTAACTAAGCATATCTTTCTGATGACTCTTTTCTAAAATGCTCTGCTCTATATTGCTTAGTAAACTTACAAGAATGATCAATTATTTACACAATTTCTACTAACATATTCAGAGTTTGGGGTTTTTTCAAGGAATAGACACAATTTGTTTACTGAGTCAACTAAGATTGTCTTTTCGAGGACTCTCTGCAATGCTTTGAAGACATACAATAATTATTAATAACTTTAATAATTTTCATGAATATATTCAGAGTTTGGTTTTCAACGAATAGGCTCAATTTGTTTACGAAGTCAACTAAGAATATCTTTCCGATGACTGTTTTCTATGCTTCTTTGTGAAGTTAACAGAATTTTCCATTATTTAGGCAATTTCGACTAAAAAAATAAGAGTTTGACTATATTGATAAACGAATAGGCTCCATTTTTTATATAATTAAGTAAGAATATCTTTCCAGTGACTTTTTGCTATAATGCTCTGCAAATTTCCAAGAATGAATTTTTCAAGGAATAGGCTCAATTTGTTTACGAAATAAATAAAGAATGCTTTTCGAATAACTCTTTCTAATGATACGTTGCAAATTTACAATAATTATTAATTATTTTAACCATTTTCATGAACATATTCGGAACAGTTTTTGTTTACGGAGTCAACTAAGATTGTCTTTCCGATTACTCTTTATTATGTTTTGTAAATTTGCAGGAATTATTAATTATTTAAGCAGTTTTAATGAAAAAATTTAGAGTTTGTTCTATTATTCAACGAATATGCTCAACTTTTTACAGAATTAGGTAAGAATATCTTTCCGGTGACTTTTTTCTATAATAATCTGTAAATTTCAAAGAAGTAATCATTATTTAAGCAATATATATACATGTTAAATATTTGTGATATATACTAGAAGTTTATTATACCTTCAGTATGTTAAATATTTAATATTAAAATGGCCAAAATACGGATTCGCACCAGTGTGCCGTTTACGGGTGTTGGGATGAAGTACTGTTTGAGGGGTAAAAAAAATGGTTGTGGATGACCCTATTATTAATACTATTTAAATTAGTAGGAGATCGGAAAACTAATTTTTTTCGGGTTAGGTGAGACCCGAGCCAACTAACAATACAAATATATCATCCGCGAATCTAATTGTTTGGTTCATTTCTCGCTGTACTTTGACTCCTGTATTATTATTTTTCTCGTTCACTGCCCTAATTGCATGCTTTGAACTTTTGGTCAATGAATACAAATAATTTGAATAATTAATTCTAGAAATTTAAATTAATGCAACATAAGTATGAAATGGAAGGAGATATATGGTTGCTTTTTTTCTAACCACTCAAGATATTTTCAAGTACGTAGTGAATCACTATTATCTTTGTTATCCCTACAGGACCAACCTGAACAATAGCTTTAGTCTTATTACTCTGCCATTCACCTTAGTGACTTCTCCATATATGCTATTTACAAGCGAGGCCCCTTGTGCACAGATTCTTTTACCTGAAACTTCTTTTCTTTATGGAAATTTTATTGTTACCAAGTTTGGGTCCTCAGTGAATAATTGAAAAATGAAAAAATCTTCAGTGAACGTTTGAGTTTTGCTTCAGTTTATTGCAGTCGTTACAAAATTATCCAACTGCAGAACGTTAAAACGATGTTCAAATTAAATTTGTCATTATTGATCACTTCTTAATCGTTTTTTAATGTAAATCAAAGGTTTATTGAGTATTTTTGTTTAGAAAGCATGTCTAAAGCTCCCGACGAGCCTCCAAATATTGTAATTGTATACAACTTTTGAAAGGCCTAACATTTTTATATAATATTTTCGAGATATTAAAATTTAATAATTTCAATACTCACCGATAAATAACCCAGCAAGCAAAAGGTAAAAAAAATTGACTCATCATTTCTTGACCAAAATCGAAGAAGTTAAAATAGGATACATTTTACATCATAAAGTTCATAAGACAAACGTTGCTACAGAAAGTACTAAAAATAAGTTTTTTTGAAAATAAAAAAAAAGATGTATATGTCGTCGACATTTGGAGGTTTCAGGTATTCAGCCGACTACCGGCGTTCAGATGAATTTGGGACGAAATCTATAACTGACGTCCAAGTGCCTGGTTTATTTAGTCATTCAGAAGATTACTCAGCTATTCTTCTGAATGTTTTTTTTTCTTACCGTCTATATTCTTATGGTCAAAACCATAACATCATAAAACATAAAACCTAATAAAATACAATGAAACATTGGAAAAATAAATTTTTTCTCGTCTCTCCGCAGCTTTGTGGGTAAGAGAATCAGACCGGCAATCTGAAAGACTCGTGTTCGGATCCCAGCGGGGCTTCAGAGAAATTTTATACAGTTTAGAAATAAAAATCAATATTAAAAAAATATTGATTTTAGACCAGTAGACAAAAAACAATTAACATAAAATTATTTATTCTTCTGAAGGTCTGACACATTTTAGGCAATTACAAGAAACCAACCATAGAGTATTAAAACACATTAAATGGCTATTTAACATTTTATTTGTATTTTCATGTTCATCTAATTAATGAAATATACTTTTACAAAATAATAAGAATACTGATTTTATGTCATATATTTAAAAAAATTTCATTTTCAGTTCATATTTTCACAGGTTTCAAAGGTAAACATTTATTTTTTATTTTTTTATTTGCCTTATTATAATTATTTTATTAATATAAATAATGATCAATAATCACGAAAAATGTAATAAATTAAATAATCACTAAATTTAAAATTCTTTATATTAATTAAATAATTAAATGATGAATTTATAATTAATGTTAATAATAATTGAAGGCCGGGATGCAAGAACCGGGCGAGCGCTCGAAAACGTGCAAAAGAATTGTCCAAGTGTCTTGTGATATCCAAATTTTAGAGTTCAAAATATTAAATTTAAAAAAATATTGACTTGTAGAGAATATTCAAATGGAACTTTTTTCTATTTAAAGTTTTTCTTCCTGATGTATATTTTTAATAATAAAATTGAAGAAGTGGGAAAAAATTTTTCCCAAATTCAATTATTTTTTGAAGCATAAATCGTCTTTACTCAAACAAATATGATCGAAACTGTTTGAAATTTGGTATACACATGCATTATACCCTAGCGATGCCTACAAGATGAAGAAAAAAGTCAAAACTGCCAATTTTTTAATAATAATTTATTGGAAATTGAGACCTGGCGGTAAGCACGTTTTCTTAGCTTCGGCGAAGTAAAGTATTGAGGGAACTTCCGAGTTGAAACAACTTCCAGTGAGACATTTGTTCCTCACTATTGAAGGAAGATTTCTGGACATTTTTTAGATCAATTCATTAATAATTGGCGGAAATATCCATTTTGTACGAAAGTACGCGACGCCGTCTACGACTCTGGTTAGCAGATTAAACGCTTCTCAACGTTAGTAGTCTCGCTTGCACTCTTCTATAAACATATTTTTTTTGGACATTCCGTTGTTTTCACTGAATTAGCAAATAACTAGAAATAAAAAAATTTGTGCTTTGCAAGTTGTTCACCCTTTACTTTGTTTTCTTATTTTTAGTAATAAGGAATGTAAACAAACCGTCTAGTGTCTTTGTTTTGAAATTTTTACTATGCAAAGCACTCTGACAATATAATGAGACATTTTTAGTTATTTTTGAGTCTGTGAATTTCTAATACATAAACTATTAATTTAAACTGATAATTAGATATTTCGATAAATTGTTTAAAGAATATATTAGTGTTTATAGCAATTTTCTCTTGAAATAGAGTTAGAACGTCGCGGGTTATTCTGAATTTTTCCGCTTTTGGTCTACTTTTAAATTATAGTGAGGTAATAATTAATTCACGTTAACGAGCATGATTTTTGAAACAGCTTATTATTATTTTTCATAATATTCTCATTGAATGATGTTTAGAAAGCTGCGGATTTTTTCTGAAATATTCCACTTTTTGTCAACCTTTTACTTAGAGTTAGAGCGAGGTAATGATTAATGCAATTTAGCAAAAATAAGTGTTTAATCAAATTATTGTTGTTTTTTAACTATCTTTTCCTGCAGTAATACTAGATAGTACACACCATTTTTTTCAGTTATTTGCTAATTCACTGAAAACAACGAAATGTTCAACATATAAAGCAGTGGATTTTCTATTAATTGGAGAAGAGACAGTTTTTTTAATGTTGAATTATTGAAAAGACGAGTCCTTTATGTTTATAGGAGAGTGCAGGCGAGACTACTAACGTTGAGAAGCGGTAGAATCTGCTAACGAGAGACGTAGACGGCGTCGCGTACTTTCTTACAAAAAGGATATTTCCGCCAAATATTAATGATTTGATCTAAACATTTCCAGAAATCTTCGTTCAATAGTGAGGAACAAATGTCTCACTGGAAGTTGTTTCAACTCTGAAGTTCCCTCCATACTTTTCTTCGCCGAAGCTAAGAAAACGTGCTTACCGCAAGGTCTCAATTTCCAATAAATTATTATTAAACAATTGGCAGTTTTGACTTTTTTCTTCATCTTGTAGGCATCGCTAGGGTATAATGCATATGTATACCAAATTTCAAACAGTTTTAATCATATTTGTTTGAGTAAAGACGATTTATGCTTTAAAAAATAATTGAGTTTGGGAAAGAATTTTTCCCACTTTTTCATTCTTATTATTAAAAATATGCATCAGGAAGAAAAAGTTTAAAGAGAAAGAAGTTCCATTTTAATATTCTCTACAAGTCAATATTTTTTTTTTCTATTTTTTTAACTTTAAAATTTGGATATCACAAGACATTCGGACAATTCTTTTTCACGTTTTCGAGCGCTCGCCCGGTTCTTGCATCCCGGCCTTTAATTGGTATCCTATGCTACTTTTTGTTGAATACTTATATAATTTTGATACATATCTTTTAATGTTTAATAAATTTCCATTTGTTTAAACAATTTTGATTCGCTTGAGCAGTTCTTTTCGATAACTTCAAAAAAATAAAATAAAATACATATAATTATTTTTCTGACTGTATAGTGTATAGAAAGAATATATTAACAATTTTTCAATTTTTTGAACAAATATAATTTACCTAAACAATTATATTTTCAAAAATATTTTTTAAATCGTATTTTCTGAATTAAACATAATATTGAATGTTTTCGAGTCTTCGAGCAGCAAATTTGAAACAAGTTCAACGCTGCATGTGTGAATTACAGAAACAACTCAAAAACAGTCTTGTAAATATGTCATCGTATAAAGCTAAAACGAAAATCAGCGACACGTTTTAATATTTATAACGAGTATGAAAATGTAAAAAAGCAATCTGTTGAAACTTGAATCATAATTTGCATTAGTGAAAGTGCTTTTTTAAAAATATAATTATGATAAAGATAGTGAAAATATGAAGAAAGCCATAATAAATATACTTTTATAATTTAAATTTTATTATGATTTATGAATTATTTAATAATGCGCCAAAAAAGATGGAAACCATCCATACTCAACTGGAAGGAAATTTGAAGAAAAAAAACAATAATTAATTGTATACACAATAACATAAAGTTCTTAGCAGAATTTATTACACCTCGAAATCATTCAATATTGTGTTTAATTAAAAAACGGTTAATATATTCTTTCTATACACTATACAGTCAGAAAAATAATTATATGTATTTTATTTAATTTGTTTTTTTTTATTGTTATCGAAAAAACTGCTCAAGCATATCAAAATTTTTTTAACAAATAGAAATTTATTAGAAATTAAAAGAAATGTATCAAAATTATATAATTATTCAACAAAAAGTAGCTTAGGATACCAATTTCAGAAAAAACTCGTCATCTCTGTGTCAATTTTTAGAAATTTGGAGAATAAACAATAAGTAATTGTTTGAATAATTACATAATGTTTTTAACAAAATCTTACTTCTCCAAACAATGACAAACTATTACATTTCAATCAGAAAATACTATTATTTTTTCCATTTTTTGGGAATAAATAATTGTTTAAATAAGTTACATTTGTTTAAACCATTAAAAATTTGTTTAGAGAGTCATGGGAAATATTAAATCGTCAAAGATAAAAGTTATTAGTATGATTTTATTTCATAGGTACTCCTCTTCAATGCCTCCAAAATTTGGCACGTTTCGATCAAACCCTGAAGTATGAGTTCAAATGATATAATTTCACATTTAAATTATTTGAGAGTCAATGTTTATAAAAAACTGAACTTCAAGCGAAAAAAAATTGCGGATGACCCTATTACATGGTACAGAATTTATATTCCTACATTAGAATATAGCAAATTGGGTGGGGCGTGAAAATTGTGAAAAACAATTTAAAACTCAAATTTGTTTCATCGCAGTGTGCGGTGGAATCTTAGAGAATTTTTAAGCGAATAAAATGTGTTTCCAAAAAAGTGGCACGAACATGGTTCTACCGTGACACCCTTCAAATGTACAACAAAATAAGCAACAAATTTTGTATTTCATAAAAAATCAGGAATTGTACGAGATTTTTTAATACAATTTACTTTTAACGAGGACTGATGCATATCTTTGTTTATTCATCTCGAAAAACTTATATAATAAATAGTATGATGTTTAAAAATATATACTCAATGTTTGAGGCTCTAATCAAAACAAGCACCTGGGAACTAATATTACGGATATGACTTACTTGAAATTACTAGTAATGAAAGAATTGCAATAAAAAAAAGGAAGGGAATTTAGGACGCTTTCTTTTTCTTTCCTCGATCTTTATTTATTTTTTTTATTTTTTCAACAGAATTAGTTGCAAATATGCTGGTATAAATTCTGCGTGTAAATTGGTCCAGAATTCCGGACGAATAGCCGACCCTTTCAGAAGATCTGTTCGACCAGAATTCTGGGAAAATATCAGACACTAAGCCGAATGGCTATACGTTCAGCAATTGTTCACGAATAGAATACTTATCTTGATTTAAATGATCGTGTCTAATCCATCCAAAATTCTGAATGATTAGCAATTTTCCAACATTTTGGCCAATTTAAAAAGTTAAATAATATTTTTTTATGAAGGAAGTAATTAAGTAACTTTTTGTAAGAGGGGTGCGAGGGAATAAGAGACAGTGGGGCTAGAATGACAAACACATTAGTTGTATGCTGCCGCTGTGCCCGAACTCATCTTACATCGGTCACACTATTGTCCTTGTCGAAGATGGGGGAGGGGGGGGCTCGCAAATGTTAATCGGTAAATTTGTGACCGATTTTATCCTCCTTAGGTCACAATCTATCATCAATATCACTCAATCATCTCCTTCAAGTTTTTGAAGGGGTTGGGGGTGAGGGTGCTCCCGAATGTGACCGGGGGGAGAGTTTGGCCGAACTATTCATGTTTTCTATATTCATAAGTGACAGATTAAAATACTTTTTAATTACCAACCTTAATTATTAAACAATTTTTGGATTATAAGAATAACATTTTTTTTGTATTTTGAAATTTTTAACATTTTTAGTGAAATATACGTTCAATGTTATAAAAAGAAAAGAGAAAAATACGGGGACGTGAACGCGTGACGGCAGGATCTCTAGAAAGTTACCTTAACGAGTGGACCACGCATGATATTTCCATCTGCAGAACACCAGAGCGGTAGTCATTCTCGGCCGTTTGCCTCTGATTGCCTCGCATCTCTCCTCTAAAGAAAATTTATTTTATCAGTTACTTCATACAAAATTATTGTTTTATTTTTTACATTAACCGAGAAGCCTCGGTGACTCAGACGATAGCGCATCAGAATTCCGTGCAGGAGGGCTGGAGTTCTATCCCTCGGTACCAATGGAAATTTTTCTATGTACCTCCACCGGGGCTTTGTTTGTTCGGAACCCACCTTAAACTGTAGGTCCCCTGAGAAGAGGCTGGTCTATCACCCAAGGATTGGAGGGGCTCTATGTCAAGCCATGTCGAGCCTAACCTTGATGGTCACTAGTCGATTTTGAGAAGACTCGAAAATGAGTCGGCCATCTCCTTGCGTCGAGGCCCCATGTCGAGGGCACTAGCGGTAATCAATGTAAGTATTCTATTCATGCTGACATTCTGGGTGAATAGCCATTTCGCTATGTGTATATTATTTGCCCGGAATTATGTACCAATCTATGTGCTATTCTATGACGGGTGGTCTGTTCGTCCATATTTCAGGAAGCCTGCACACAAACTTATAAATTTAATGTTACCAAATACCAGGGTGATTAGACACGATAATTTAAATCAATGTAAGTATTATATCCATGCCGAATTGATAGCCATTTCGCTATGTGTATATTATTTGCCCAGAATTATGTATGAATAGCCATTCTATGACGGGTGGGCTATTTGTCCAGAGATCAGGACGCCCGCACACAAACGTGTGAATTTACTAGCTCTGCAGATATGTGATTACTCATTTTTTATACAACAGAAAATTAACTTAAATATTGCCTTGTGTATCAAGAGTGGAAAAAAGGCGAATGACTCGAGTGCGGCTTGCAGCTGAGCCGAGAGGCACATCGAAAGTTTACCATTGAGGGCATTTGAAGCGGGCAGAAAGTAGGTTTTTCCGCCCAGCTCGTCTCCGGGCGGAAAAAGATCACTTTACACACACTTCAGCTTCACGAAAATACATATATTTGATGCAGGCTGGACAAATAGAAATATACAATACAGATAGAATAGTCATACGCGGAATAAGTTAGATGTCGAAACTTTGCTTGACTGGCTAAGGCAGTAGGATAGGCCACCAATTTCGAAAAATTGTGTATAACGTTTAATACAAGGTTCAAGACAATCCTCAAAATAAATTAGACTCTCACAAAGCGCCTTTTATCACAAAGTGTCTCTTCCTTCCACTTCTTCTAAATTCGGTAAAGATCTTGAGCATGGCATTAGATGCGCTTCCGCGAGACAATATTAAAATAATCCGCCAATGCGTCTCAGAGATACTTCCTGCCAAGCCTCAGGGGCGTGACCTAACTAAGCGGGAGCTTAATGAGAACCTTATTCCCGAGCTCCGAGCACTTGGTGAAAGTCTATTGTCATTAAAAGAGTCATATAATCATTCCATCATTCTATTAATTATTCTGGTAATAAACGTTATACGAAATTTGAAGAAATTCGTGGCCAATCCTACAGTCTTATACAGTAAAGTATAGTTTGGGCCACTTCTTTTTTCCGTAAGATTCTGGAAGAAATAGGAACATTGTGTTGCACATAAATGTAATAGCTAAAAAAGTGGCATTGAATATTATATGAGTCACTAATTTTTTCAGCTATCATTGAGAGATTTCTTCATCAAGATTTAGATTATGATTGGAATTTTGGAGAGACTTCTATGGGATGCAAAGTATTTTCTATTTTTAAGAAGTAAGTTTCAGGTATATTTATAATAATTATATGTAATTTGGAATGTCAGGACTTATCATATAGTCAATGCGTCATATTTGGAATTATATGTAGATCAAATGTTTGGTTGATTCAACCAAATTTTTTGGTTAATAAAGTTTGTTTGGTTATAATAAATATTTTGGTTGATCCATACATTTGTGTGGGGTTCTTTCATCACTTGTGGATTTTGATGTTAGATTGCCTGCCACGGTGTGCACCTTGCGAACTAAAGGTTGCACTTACGTTCAAAATGTTCTGCATACCGTTGCAGACAACCAGTTTTTTAATAAAGTTGTCACTGTTATGGTCCAGTTCGTATCACTCATTTTTTAAAAATTCACGGTACGATGCACGATGAGAAACTTTTCGACGCGCTAACTGGCCATCGGCGTGGGCTGACGTCATCTGATTCGGTATGTTCAGTGCAGTTAATGGCACTATTTGGTTGAATCAACCAAATTATTTCGTTACTTTACCCAAATAATTTTCTAAATAATAATATATTCCGTTCAACACATTTATTTGGTTGAATCAACTAGAAATGCTCAAATAAATAATTACTTTGAATTGCCCAAATTAATTCGTTGCGTATTTTAAAAATAACTAAAAGTTTATTTGCGCTGACCAAATTATTTAGTTTCAACAAACAAAGTAGGTTGAACAAACTATTTTATTGAATCAACGCAATTTTTTCTCAGTTTAATTTGGCGCATCACTATTATTGATTGCTATTGCAATATATTAACCCTTTGAAAGCACACTTCCCGACGCGTAACATAACTGGCATACTGGGGTCTTTTTGACCCCAAGCGAAAAAGGCTTCCCACAAAGAGCCAATTGATTATTTTGAGTATCTGAATTTTTTTACACACTCTTCGATAGTAACTTCAAAGAATTCTGTGGGTTATTTAATTCAAAATGTATTTTAAATATGAAAAAAAGATGGTTAAAACATAGCGAAAAATAACTTTTTTACGACAAAATTAATAAATTATTTTTCTTTTTGAATTACCGTATAAGTACTATTTTCAAATGTTGAAGGGATTTAAATAAGGTTCAACATGCCTGGGGTCTTTTTGACCCCAGTGT
>JAABKJ010009888.1:0-11098 GCA_011634705.1 Andricus grossulariae
TAGTATCCAAGGTCTTTGTTTCAGGCTTCATTCACTCTGCTCACATTCTTTTTATAAACTATTTGTCGCCAAACTTTACTGTCCTGGCATACTACTCTAGCTTCCTGCACGTCCATGCATTTTTTCATGAAAGCTCTATGATTCATGGTAATAAAGGTACATCTAGTTTTCGCATAATAATCAAATGATTTCACCGATTCCATGCTGACGAAAATGGAATAAGTTTTTTGAGCTTGGTGGTAATTAATGAAATCAGTTTTATTCGTAAATATTATAAAATATGCTAATAAGCTACTGATAGCCTGGATTCTAATATCTCGGTGTTCACTTAAAATAAATGGGTGGAAAATGACGAGTTTATTCACTCTTCAGCAAATATTATTTTAATAATGGATATCAGTCTGTAATTTTTTGAGAAATGATAAAAGACATAATGAAGAAGGCATGGCTATGTGTCAAGGAAAATTGTTATTTATGAAATAAGACTTTTGAAGACCTTAAACTTTGAACATATTAATTACTAGTAAATATTGTTTTTTCTTTTCTAGTTTTCCTTTGGTGGGTTATTTAATGAAAGAGTTGAAGGCCTACATCTCTACTGGGATAGGCCTCTAGCTGTTATTCATTTAGTAAAAATTAAAATTTGCACTTACCGAGCGAAAGCTTTTCTCCAGAATCTGGTGGCAGGGTGAAACCTAAAACTGCCATACTGGCAATCAGGACGCAAGGTACGATCAGATTGAAAAAGTAATACAGCGTCCGTCTTCTTATAATTACAACAAATGTGATATCTATGTACGGCTCTGGACAACAATTGTAGTAGATTTCATTCCTTTTGCCAGGTACTCCTGAAAAACAAGGTGATGATTCAAATTGATATAAAGTGGAAACAAAGTACAATTGCACAGATACTGACATCCTTGGGGACATTTTTAAGAAGTCCCAAATATACTCATGTCCACGAACCCACTTAAACTCAGGGATAAAATAGCTAGAGTGAGGTGGAGAAAGTGGAAACGACGGAAAAGGTACCGAGAAGCTCTAAAAGATTGAAAATGAGAACAGAATGTGTACATTAATAGATTAGAAGATTATTAGATAATGGTGTCCATATTGTAAGTAGAGCATAAGAGGTTAAAATATTTATATTGATTATATTCCTTAAAAATTTATTAGAAGGGGAGTGTGATATTTTCGGTCGGTAAATAGATTAGAGAGATGATAACAAAGCCTGGAATAAAATGTGACAGCACCAGTCGAGGCCGTGCCTTAAGGACGACAGGATGTATGAGTCGACGTCCCGAAGATAATAAATCCTCGTGGAGTAATAAACTTCATATCCAGTAATTGTGTCTCTTTTCCCTTAAAGAACCTAATATTATAAAGTATTGCAATTTTAATAATATCCATGGTACAAGTGTCATATAGTATTCATCTGAATCTATTTTATTCCAAAATATGTATTCGAATGAATCAGTTTCATTCTAGGCAAATCCGTAAATCATATGAATCATGCCCAACTGAGGCCAACTCCATATACGGTCGGTCAAGAGATTTCTATCTAGCTAAATTCAACCTAATCTGAGGTCGGAAAAGTCAGCGTTATTACTCGGTAAGTTACCATGAATTACTTCAAATTTCCGGTATCTTGCGCTAACTTTCTTAAGCTGGACTGCTTTAAGCTTGCTTACTTTACGCTCACTTACTTTATACCGCATCTACCAGCTAGGCTCACAGATTGAGAAGTATTGAAATTCTTTTTCAGTTTTGTGTCAAATTCAATATTTGGATTAAAAATGGGTACGGTTGAGTTCAGGATTAATTCGGACTGGAGGTACGGATGGAGAGGCACTGACAATTTTGTTCATGCAGATGAGCCTCGGATCAAATAAGTCATTCACGTGGTCCGTCAACACTGTTCCTCATAACATCCTACAAAGATTGGTAGCTCTAAAAAAGTATCCTGATGGATGACGTACACATTCCGGTTGCGTCGGGATTGGTTGTTTTAAGGAAACATGATCCAGAGATGTTGTACCTTATTGAGATAGAACTAAAATCAACAGTAATGGCTACACATCATGTATAATAGCTTGAGGATGTGGGTTAATCGGACTTAAAATTTTTTTGCTATGTACATACGGCAGTGGTGCTCTATATAATTCGCTAACTGACATTCAGAATAGTAGTAACAGGGTTAACATAACCTACAGGAAGCCCCCGTCATGATGGAAAAACTCATATTTTTTGTGAAAATATGAATTTTTTGAAACGGAGAAATGCTCAGAGACACTTGGAGAGCAGACGAATTTCGAGAACGAGAGAGTAGATAGCAGAAATATTCACGGAAGTTACCACGCATTCTAAAATACCCTTCTTTATGAATATAATCGACAATTTCCCAATTGATTACAGTAAAACGCGTACAAATAAGCTAAAAATTGAAACGTCCCGACGACTGCGATGACGAGAACAAAGACAGAATATATGACATGTGGGTGAGACGGTCGCGAACGCCCTCAAAGTCACTCGCCAATTTTGTGTAATACAAGATTGGACGCATGAGCTGTCAGCAAGGTAGTTTTCACATTGGAAATAAAATTTGCAAACAAAAAAACAAATAAAAGAAGAAAATGAAAATATTTTCGGGTAAAGTAATATTGAGCTCGTTTCTTGCAGGCCTGACTTGCGAATGTACAAAGTTTCTACATACATCAGTTCGTCAAACTTAAAATTATAAAATTAAAAAACTTTTAAATTTATCAAGTGACAAGAAAATAAGTTCCAGAATTACCCACATCACAAAATTTCAAATCCTTATATTCAAAAATTGGGTTCTTTGCAAATTTATTCATAAATGATAGGTTTAGAAATTGGCCAACTAGTGAATTCCAAATTAGCCTAATTTAAAATTTCCAAATTTTGAAAAGTGAGTTCTTTGCAAATTTATTTACGAATTATAAATTGATTAAGTGGACAAATAAATAAATTCTTTGTAATTTTTATATATAAAGTCTTAATTTACCAAGTGGCCAAAAAATAAATGTCAGAATTATCCACTTTATAACATTTAAAATTCTAATATTTCAAAGTTGGGTTTTTTACCAAATTTATTTCGAAAAAATACATTTTTTAATTTAAAAAACAAAATAAATTCCGACTTAAGTAAATTTACCAACTTTGAACTTCTAATAATTTTTTCAAAAATTGAATTATTTGCAAATTTATTTCGAAATTCTAAGTTTATCAAGTCGAGAAATGAATAAATTTAAAACTTACCATTTTTACCATATTCATCATCATTATATTTATCCAAAAATGGATTCTTTCAAATTTATTTATAAATTCTTAATTTATCAAGTGGAGAAATAAATAAATTAACAAATTACCCTTTTCACCAATTTTATAATTATAATATTCCTCCAAAAATGGACTCTTTGAAAGTTTAATGATAAATTATGAAATCATCATGTAGTCAAATCAATAAGTTTCTAATTACCCACTGTACAAAATTTAAAATCCTAATACTTCAAAATTGGTTTTATTGCAAATTCATTTCTGAACAATAGATGTATCAATTGAAAAAAATACATACCAATCATGCCAAATTTGAACTTTAAATACGTATTCCAAAAATTGGATTCTCTGAAACTTTATTTCGAAATTCTAAATTTATCAAGTCGAGAAATGAATAAACTTAAAACTTACCATTTTTACCAAATTCGAAATTATAATATCCCTCCAAAAATGGATTCTCTAAAATTGTATTAATAAATTCTTAATTTATTAAGTGGAGAAATGAATAAATTTACAAATTACCGTTCTTCCCAAATTAAAAAATATAATATTCCTCCAAACATGGACTCTTTTAAAATTTAATCAAAAATTCACAATTTGTCAAGTAGCCAAATCAATAAATTTCTAATTACCAACTGCCCCAAATTTCAAATCCCCAATGTAAAAAAGGTTCGGGTGAAACATTGAAAGTTTTTGTGTTTTTTAGTTTAGCTCTCCTGATCGAAAAATCCGTATGGCAGAAACTCAAATTCTGAACAGTTTTTGCGCTAGGATGATATAAAAGTCAGATTTAGGTACATATCTTTACCTGTGAAGTGGAATATATCACAGACTATGTTTCCACCCTTTGAATTGTTCTCGTGTAAGTTTATGCAGAAAACGAATTGCACAGACGAAAAATGCGATGTAATCGCGTTGGAAGTGATAAGCGCTAAGTGTTCGAGCGATACGCTAAGCGTTTAGGCAACGCGCAAAGCTTTCATATAATTGCATGTTATCGAGCTTCAAACGCGAAATTCGATTTATATTATCAAGATGCGTTTGGTTATCTAAATCGGTGATAATAATAGCTAATTCACAAACGCACGACAAACGCTACTTGCGATTGAAAGATTGCATCCGAAGTTCGTCGCAAAGCGTTTAAGTTGAATGGCCAGACCAAAGCAGCGTTGCAATTTGGCACTGATCAACCAGTTTATATCAAGCACTCTAAAGCACCTTCAACAGAATTCACCTTTTGTACCAACGCTTCCATCCTACCTTCAACGCTAAGCGATTAATAAAAGCAGTCAGACAACAAAATAAACTCCCAGCGTTGCTGTTTGACTTTGATTTGCCAGTTTCAATCGAGGAGTCTAAAACACCTTATAATGAATACTTAACTCGTTCTTACGCTCGCAATTTAACTTCAACGCTAAGCTTTTAAGAAATCATCCAGACAACAAAATCAACTCTTTTTTTTTCTGAGTTCTTTAATTAAACGCTTAGCGTTGGAGGTAGGATGGAAGCGTTTGCACGAAAGCAGAATTCTATAGAACGTACTTTAGAGTGCTTGACATGAAATGGTTGATCGGTGCCCAATTCCAACGATGGGTATCGATTCTTTCGTCTGGCCATTCATCTTAAGCGCTTTGAGACGAACTTGTGATGCAATCTTTTAATCGCAAGTAGCGTTTATCATGCGTGTGTGAATAAGCTATTTGTATCACCGATTCAGGCAACAAAATGCGTCTTGATAATAGAAATCTAATTTCACGTTTGATGCTCGATAACATACAATTATAAGAACGCTTTGTGCATTGCCTAAGCGCTTAGCGCATCGCCCGAATGCTTAGCGCTTATCACTTCTAACGCGATTCAATCTCATTGTATGTCCGTGCAATTCTTTTTCTGCATAAACTTGCACCAGAGCAATGCAAAGGGTGGAAAAAAAGTCTATGAGATATTCCACTCCACAGGTAAAAATATGTACCTAAATCTGACTTTTAAATCGTCGTAGCGCAAAAACTGTTTATAATTTATGTTTTTTTCATGAAGATTTTTTGATCAAGAGAGCATAAAATAAAAAATATCAAAAGCTTTGAAAATTCCACCGGGACCTTTTTTACCATGTATTTAGTGCGGGGTCCTTTATGCCGAAACAATAAATTTATCAATTAAAAAAAATTAATACGTACCATAATTGCCAAATTTCAACTTCAAAGTCATATTCTAAAAATTATATTATCCCAAATTTTATTTCGAAATTCTAAATTTATCAAGTCGAGAAATGAATAAATTGGAAAATTACCCTTTTCACATAATTGTAAATTATAGTCTTTTTCAAAAAATGGATTATTTGAAAATTCATTTATAAATTCTCAATTTATCAAGTGAACAAGTTGTCAAATTTCATATTCCTCACTTTACTAAATTTGAAATCCTAATATTTCAAAATTGGGTTCATTGCACATTTATTTCGAAATAATAGATTTATCAATTGAAACAAATACCAAACTTTGCACCTTCTAACTTTTAGTAAATACTCTAAGAATTAGATTCTTTGCAAATTTATTTCGAAATTATAAATTTATCAAGTCGAGAAATGAATATATTTATAAATTATTTGAAATTAAAATATTCATCCAAAAACAAATTCTTTGGAAGTTTATTTCGAAAGTCTAAATTTATCAGGTCGAGAAATGAATAAATTACTCTTTTTACCAAATTGGAAATGATAATATTCCTTCAGCAATGGATTCTTTGAAAATTTATTAATAAATTCTCAATTTATCAAGTGTAGAAATAAATAAATTTAAAAATTTCCCTTTTTACTAAATATGAACTTATAATATTCGTGGAAAAATGGATTCTTTGAAAATTTATTTATAAATCATTCATTTATCCATTAGCCAAATTAATAAATTGCAATTTACTCACTGTACCAAATTTGAAATCTTAATATTTCAAAATTGGGTTCATTGCACATTTATTTTGAAATAATAGATTTATCAATTAGAAAAAAAAAAATGGCGGCTTGTGAGTAGAACTGTGTCGCGGCGAGTTGCACGTAATTCATTGTCTTCTTGGCTGATTTTTCGGATATATTGGTAGTGAGTATGTGGAGACCCAGTTGGCACCACATTTGACGACGTCTTTACGACATGGTTACGAAATATTTTCGACAACTTTACGAGATCCTATGTCCATGTCGCTGAGGTATCATTACGTAAAGATGTCGTAACGATGTCGTAAAGACGTCACCAAATTTTGTGCCCACTGGGGAATGTTTTCTGAGTCTCTACTAAGTGATCTGGATAATTAAGGACGGATATAGACCTAATTCTTGAGTGGGATGGACGACGGAGTGGTTGTTGGTCTTCTAACCTCAAAATGTGTTGGCGTTTGGAATCGGTATGGGCGTGGGAAATAAGTGCCTAGCATCAAGGGTTTAAAATCGTATCATAACCCGGTGAGGAGTTGTGGAGTGCATTGATAATGAGAGATTTATTTTAATTTGGTGAATGGATGGTTCAGTGATACACGTGTGTGTTGGTTCATAGCGTCTGTACTATATAGTGGACTGATGTTCAGTGCAGTGGCACACTGACAGATAACAGGCTTGTGTACGTACGTTTTCTTACATCAAAAAACTGTATTATTATCGGTTGGACTTAGTGTAAAATCTGGACAAATTTTTATCCGACAGAATACAATGGCTAATCCTAAAAAAAATCTGCCTTCAATACCAGGAGATGAGATTTGTCAGTATAAACAGTTCAACGAAGGGTCGGATTTAATTCAACCAGTTTATATATATAGATGTTCGGGATGCCAGAACAAAATCATATAAATTATGGATCGATGATGAGAAAGAGAAAAGATGGTTCGCTTGTCGCTTGTCGCTTGCTGTGGCGCTCGTACAAAGTCACCTGCAAATTCGACGAAACGTAACGCCATAGGTATTATTGACTTTTCCTCTCTAAAGGAAATGCTTGATACGAAATCGAACAGATTAGAGGACAAAATCGATATTAGAGGGCAGGAAATGGACAAAGGCTTTGAGAAAGTGAAACATCGAATTGATAATATTCAAAAAGACTACAAAGTCATTGATGGGAGTATTAAATGTATGGAAGATCGATATTCTGTATTGGAGGAGCGAGTTAACCACTTAGAAGTTACAACGAGCGAAATATATCCGTAGTCTAGGACAGTGAAAGTAACTGCAATCCCTGTATCCACGAAGTGGAAGAGAAAGTCGGAAAATTTGTTGAAAATCATGAAATATTTTGACTCCGAGGTTGAACTGGAAGGAAGAAAATTCTACAGAATTGGCAAAATATTACAGAACCGGACGAATCCAGGGCCAATAAAGATTATCTGGGACACGGAGATGCAGGCGGGGAACCTACACAGAACACTGTCGACAGTATTAAAGGGCCAGAAAGTGTGGATTATTTAGGGAATTAGATGCACTCCGGACATATCAAAAATGCAACAAGCAGAACTTCAGAATCTACATCGACAGTTGGCCAAGAGATTGTTAAAGGGGGAAGCGGCTCTTCAAATTGCATATCGACAAGGAGTACCTGTCTCAATTGGAAAAGGAGACAAGAAGAAAACTCGGGTGGAAGACAAGCATGTGGAGCGATAAAAAAGCTAAGTATTTACTATCGGAATGTTAGGGGGTTAAATACAAAGATGGTGTGAGTTCGTTTGTTTACAGCAACTTATAATTTTCATTTCATTTTATTGACAGAAACTTGGGCGAGACCAGGGGTTTACTCTACGGAACTATTTGAAATAAATAAATATATATGCTACCGAGATGATAGAATGGGGACAAGCGTTCAATAAATACACATCTCAAGTCAACATAAATACCATTAAATAGTAAAAAAAGCATTGTCCTAGCATAAATATTGTTGCTACCAAAATATCTGGAAACTTCTATTGTCGAATAATAGTTGTTTTATATATACATCCGTCATTGAAATTTGACGAATTTATATTATTTATAGAGGAAATGGCTTTGACAGGATCATTATATCATGTAAAATTTATTATTGCTGAAGATTTCAATATGAAAAACTGCAATGATTATTTTCAAGGTATCCTCACAGATATTAGGGCGGATGTGTAGACTTAGTTTTTGCGAATACTTTATGTACAGAAAAAACCACTTCAGATACTATGGTGAATGATGATGAGCACCATCCCACTTTATTAATAGATTGCAACTACGTGATGAATGATGCACTTTGTAAATTTAAGATGGATAGTGAAAGCAGCTTTAATTTGAAAAAAGAAAACTATTCGTAATACTAAAGGAAATGTGTAAATCTATTCCTACTCTCAAGTGTAACTCTCCTGCCAGTCATTACCCTCTTTATTTTATAATACATTACAAAACTATTCAAAAATTAAATACAAATTGAGAGGTAAAATGAACAAATCGGCTGCTGACACAGCACTCTTAATGAAAATTGCCCAATAATTTAAGAAATGGGCAAAGATGATCATAAAAATTATATAGCGCATGCAGAAAACTCCCCACAGAGTGATTCAGGGAAGATCTGGAACATAGAATTGAAGTTAAAAAATGATACTAGGATTCCTGAAATCATGCTTTATGAGGGCTCTGAATTGTGGAAGAAGGGGACCTAGCAAAAAAGAAAGAATTTATACGGATTGGGGCGCATTAACATTTTTGTAATGCGCGTGAGTCCCGTTTTCCGATTCGTTCCAACTGACTTTAGACTTTTGCAAAGTATGGTAGATGATAGATAGTGTAATGACTTGGTAGGCAAGGATCTCTTTGGGAACAATAGACAAATTTCGCCTACGTGAGTAGAAAATGCAATTAAAAGATCACCAAATAAACGTACAGCTGGAATTGATAGGATACCTATCTCTATAGTTAAGGACTGCTATCCAGTGTTAGTTAAACCTATCATATATGGTTACAATATTGCTTTCAAGAGTCGGATTTATCTATCGCAAGGAGAGAAACCAAAGTGTGTCTAGTTTTTGAAGGTCGTGATAGGTCTGATAAAAAAATGGCAGCCTATTGCTATTGTGAGCAACGTTTCAAAAATATTTGTGATGTGCATAGTCGATGCTCTTATGTCATATCTAGAACAATCATTGAATCCTGCGCAGCACGGGTTCGTACCAAGAAAATCTACTCTTACGAACTTGCGTGAATTCACAGAGTATACCTCGAAAGCGCTAAAAAATGGGGAGCAAGTTGATGTGGTCTATTTAGGTTTCTCAAAAGTTTTGGATAAGGAGAACCACCGGCTGTTATTACAAAAATTGAGTGACCTTAATCTACCGACCAATCTTTTTATACTAATTCAGAATTTTCTGAAAAATAGAAATCACTATGTTAATAGCATTGTATAATAGTCTTGTACTTTCAAAACTAGAGGATGCATGTGTGATATGGTGACCGAAACTTGTATCACATGCTGAGACACCTTAAAGGATACGGAAGAGATTTTTGAGGTACTTTGTGTTTAAAGAGGAGGGTATTTATCCTGAAAGAGGTAGCTCATTCCTTATACTTTAAACACGGTTTAATATAATGCCGTTGGAGGATAGAATATCACATCACTACCTAAAACTGTTGCTTGATATACTACAAGGTAAAATTGACTGTCCATTTCTACTTAGTAGACTTAATTTTCGAGGGCCTCAGTTTGATACACGATCTCAAGAGCCTTTCTATATTAAAACTGATAAGGCAAGTAATGATGACAATTCTGCAGCACAGGATATTCGTAGGTAGATGAATGGTTTGTGCAATACTCACACTGAATCATTTGATTTGTTTAACTCAACAATGAATAAATTCAACGCAGTTGCAATAAAATATGTACTAAGTAGAAAGTAAAAGCAAAATAAATACTGCACTCAGACTCTGTGAATTTTATTCTGGGATTTCAATCAATATGAATATCAATATGAGTAAATTCCAACTTTACAAAATTTAGCAAATTTGAAACTTCTAATAAAAATTGGATTCTTTGCAAATTTCATTCGAAATTTCAAATTTATCAAGTAGGGAAATGAATAAATTTTAAAATTACCTATTCTACCGTATTTAGAATTATAATATTCCTCAAAAAATGTTTTTTTCGAAAATATATTTATAAATTCTCAATTTATCAAGTAGCTGAATCAATAAATGTCAAATTACCCACCATACCAAATTTGAAATGTTAATATTTCAGAATTGGGTTCATTGCACTTTTATTTCGAAATAATAGATTTATCAATTTAAAAAAATCCAACTTTATCAAATTTAAAAAATTTGAACTTCTCATACATATTCCGAAGCTTTCGGAATTCTAATTGGTTAAGTAGAGAAATTCAAAAATTACCCTTTAAACAAATTTTAAATTATAATAGTCCTCCAAGAATGGATTCTTTGAAAATTCATTTTTAAATTCTCAATTTATTAAGTAGATTAATGAATAAATTTGAAAATGACCCTTTTCACCTTTGAAATTATAATGTTTTCCCAAAAATGGATTCTTTGTAAATTTATTTATAAATTCTCAATTTATCAAGTAGCCAAAAATATAAATTTCAAATTACACACTTTACCAAATTTGAAATGTTAATATTTCAAAATTGAGTTCATTGCACTGTCACGTCCTAGGACGTATTATAACTATATTATTTATACTAATATTATTATTAATTGCTATATTTATACTTATAATTTATATTAATAATTATGATAGAAAAGGATTATGTTCTTATAAAAATGGACAAACTCGTGCATATTCACTTTTATCCATCATGATAA
>JAABKJ010009889.1:0-11098 GCA_011634705.1 Andricus grossulariae
ACACTGAGTTGTGTGATCAAAAGAAAGAGGAGGAGAATAAAAGGTTTGAGGAAGAGGCGGAGAAGGCTAGGACGGAAAAAGAGGTTTGGAAGGTAGTAAATAGAGAGAGAGAGAAAGAAGAAAAAGAGTAAACCAGGATATTGAAATGGTAGAATGGAAAAAATATTGTATGGATTTTTTAGAAGGGGTAGATAGAAAAGTTAGGAAAGGAGAAAAATATGGCAGGGAAACAGATGAGGGAGAGGAAATAACAAGGGAAGAAATATTCAAGGTGTTAGGAATAATGAAAGATGGAAAGGCACCTAGTACAGACGAGATTCCAAATGAAGTCTGGAAATATGGGGGGACAGAACTAAAGGAATTGGCATAGATAATGTGCAATAGAGTATGAAGAGGAGAGGGGTGGTCAGAGTTATGGAAAGAAAGAGTAGTGGTACCCATAGTGAAGAAAGGCAAAGGGGAGGAGGTTAAAGATTATAGGGGTGTGACGCTGATGCCAACATTGTATGAAGTATATTTAACGATTTTGTCGGAGAGATTGAAGAAAGAAGTTGATTAAAAGGGGGAAAGGGGCAATGATAGCAATATTCGTAGACTTAAAAGCGGCGTTTGACTCCTTGGACCGAGTCGAGGAAGAGAAAGTTGTGGTGAAAAAGGGTATACGAGAGGGCTTAATAAAGAGAGTATCGGGAATTTTCAGAGAGACAAGAAGCAGGGTAAAGGTAGGAAAGCAAGTAGAAGATAGTTTCTGGTTAGTGAGAGGAGTAAGGCTAGGATGTCTTCTGAGCCCACTTTTATTTAATATATTAATCTCAGATTTAGAAGAGGAAATGAAGAAGAAATTAGAAGAAACTAGAAAAAGTAAAGGAGTTCAAATATTTGGGATATACCTTGCAAATTAATGGGGATCATAGTGCTCATATAAGAGAAAGGATAAAAAAAGCGGCAGGGGTAATGAAACAGATATGGAGAATAGGAAAAAGAAGGTTCAAGAAAGATTGGAGAAGGAGAATGTGGTTATTTGATACGTTGGTATGGACCGTATTAGGAAATGGAGCGGAGATATGAGGGTGGAAGGAAAAGAAAGAGATTAAGAGTTTTCAAGAAAGGTATATAAGATGGACGCTAGGAGTAGACTGGAGGAAGCCTGGATATATGGTTAGAGAAGAATCACAGAGGGATAAATTAAGTACTAGATCGGATAAAAGAGCATGACGATTTGAGACGAAGTTAAGGGAAAGGAAAGGAGGGGAGTTAGCGAAAAAGTTTTTAAAGGATGTAGAAGAAAGGAGAGGGAGGGCGGTAGAAATAACAGGATGGGATAAAGAAAGGAGGGAATTTTTTGTGCTAGGGATATAGGAGAGGGGAATGCAGTAAGCTATGAGGATTTGGAGAGAAGGGACCGGGAAAGACAATTAATGTAACGATGGCGAATGATTCAGAAATCAAAATATATGTAATAAATGGTATAAGATGATAAAAAAGCAACGAGTACGAAAGAATTTAGAAAAGGGAGCAAACATGGGAGCATGTATGGGCAAGATGTAGGAGAGGAATGGAAGATAAAGGAAGCTGTCAAAAGTATGTGGTAAAGATTCTAGGGGAGGATGGAATGAGTGAGGAGTGGGTGAGGGAGTTGGAGGGGGCTAGAGGGGCAAATGAGAAAGAATGAAAGAATTGATGTGGAAAAATGTCAAAATCAGTATGAGATAGAAGAGATGTGAAAGTGAAGGAAATAGGAAACGGAAATCGCATATATCAGAAGCGTAAAGATCTGTAAGTAGTTATTATGTATTAGTGTGCTCGCTCTCACTCGCTCTTTCGCTTTTGATCACTCGCTCACTCTTCCGACAGTAAAATTGCACTATATGAGTATCGAATTAAGGAGACAGATATAAGAATTGATGTAAATAGTTGTAAATGTTTGTAAATAGTAACGATAAGGTAATATAAAGTTTATAGATGGTCTTGTAAGAAACGGAGGTCATGTAAACCCTTAGGGGACACATTATGAATAAAGTAGAAGAAATGCTTTCAATTCAAAGTGTTCAATTTTAAACGGTTCCAGTTTAGAATAATTAAATGTTGAATGTTCGAGCTGAAAGCTGATTCAGTAAGATATAATAGTATATTATACGCCGAGGTCCATAATGAGGGACTTTACGCGACGAGCGGCAATGCTCGCTGCCTGCGAGCATTGTCAGCGCGTCGCGTGAAGACCCGAATTGTGCGCATTGGCGTATATACTATATTATGTGAAAACGCTGCATTTAAAAGTTTTGTTGCGAAAGCGTAGAGTATCGTAATGTTATGCATTAGGATACAGCGGAGCGTAATGTGAAGAGTGATCGTCCACTGCATCGTAATGTACAACATTACGATACTCTACGCTGTCGCATAAAAACGCGTTTATGCACCGGAGTCACATAAAATTGTTTAATGTACATTCTTGAAATATTTAAAAATGTGGAAGTTATACAAATTTTATAATATCTGAAATAATTCGGACTTTTATATATAATTAAGTAAAAAGATTATTGACACCACTCATGCTTAAAATTAAAAAATTGTACTTGTAATAGGTTTGAGCAATTTTATTCTTTTTGCTGAAACTAACATCGAAAGATCTTCTCCTTCGTTCCGCTGGGAATCGAACCACAGTTCATATCTCTGACAAAGGATTCTTCTTTCGATCTCTCTAGTAACTTAGTAGTAAAAGCACCGGACCGTCAATCGGAAGACCTGTGGTTCGATTCCCAGCGGAGCGAAGGAGAAGATCTTTTTTCAGAGAAAGGTTAATATTCAATTTAAAATAATATTAATTAATAATATAGTTTAATATCAAATTTGAAATAAATGATTAAACTAATCATTGATTTTAATTGTTTTTCAACTATATAATATAATCAGTTTGAACAATATTATTTGTAAAGATTTGAAAATGAAACCAAACTATTTTCAATGTTCGATATATTAAAAATTGAACATTATTCCCCTTTACACTTGTGTGTTCTTAAACTTCAGATAATAAAACTGAACAATTGAACAAAGCTTTTCATTGGAAATAAAATTGTGTCTATTGATCTGAAAGGACATACAGTTTACACATAGATCGAAACTTGAATGTAAAGAATTAATTGAATATTTCAATTTATATACTTATTTTAACATTCAAAAGACTTACTTTTACAATCCACTCATAAAATTGAAATTCTTACCTACAAAAAATTGCCGACGCAGTCAACTTAGAAAGTATTCGTTTGATGAGTGATATGACGGTTGTGTCAGTCTAAAGTTTATCAACATTTAAAATTACTATCTAAATTCAGATTATTCAAATCGAGTAGGTGTACCAATATCTTTAATTTTTAAATTATCATTAATGAATTTCAGAACAAAATAATTGAAAAACAAAATCATCACTACTAACCAACTTCATGCTGCGAACAGAAACAGCATCATACTGTGAACACTTATCGATTATTATTTATTATTAATTTTGTGAATCAACTTTTTTTAAAATTATTTTTAGTAGTTTAAAACTTTTCTTGTACAAATCGTTAAAGATGACCTGCGGATGCTCCGGAACGTCCTTACAAATTTTCAGAACACATACATCTCACTTCAGCTTTTGAATATCAAATTAATTTAAAATGCATGCATATAAAGTTTTCACCAATGGCTCTTACTAAAATTGTCTGCCTTTTTATTTTCAGTACTAAAATTAATATAATTTATTACAAATTAGTACAATTTCTAGTTATTCATGTTTTCAAGCAAATTTTGGAAGAATAATCGTAAGCCGTTATTAATACTCCGTTTGACTTATTAGAAATTGTAAATGGAAACGATTCTTCCCATTCTTTATTTAAAGGAGAGTTTTTAGAGTTGGTACGTTTTAAAGTTTAAAAGTTTGTATTCTTTATTGCAACTGACATACCTGCATGCGAATTTCAGCTCCAAAACGTCCCTAAGACATTTTTCATTTTAAACATATAAGAAAAGTTTACATTTAATTCAAATTCAATCATTATAGCTCCAAAGGTCTTTTTCTCTTTGAGAAATGTTTTTTTTTATTAATTTTGTTAAATTAGAAAAATTATCGCAATTTTCAGAATTTTGAGTAATCCTCAATTTAATTGAAACAATTTAGTACAAGCTAACTCATTTTCATTTCGAAACATAGGTGGTTCAGTCCCTTTACCAGAAAGATCTTCAACACAAGAAAAGTCATTGGACGATGTTGATCGAATGGCCTATAGGTGAAGAGAGGACGAAGCTATTTCCAACGAAGAAAAGTTCTCAAGAGGGAACTATGTATATGATTTTTTATATTCTTGTTTCTTCCTCCTCATTTCATATGCATAAGATAAAATTTTAGAATGCTTACAATTCTTATTATATACCATTCGAATTTTCAACATCTTGTGCTGTGTAGATACAAATATTTTATTTATATTGTAAGAACTAGTACTTTCCCGTTATGTTGATCAAATAAGCATAGTAACTAATAGGAACGTTTAAATATGTTTTATCTATACCGGAGAAGAGCTAGAAAATAGTCATAAGTTTGAATACTGACTTTCAAATACTATATTCTTTTGTTTTTAACAGAAGGGGTTAAGTCATTAAAAAAGCGGAAGGTTTGTTTCAAGGGCTGCAAGACCTGTAAGTATCTATATACAATCTTCAAGTATAGTTTTTAACCATTAGCTCAGCGATGTGTCTTGATTTACACACACCTTTGAATTACATATTTCGGATTGATTAAAAAATTGTGTTTTAATTTTATGGTGTTCGTACAAAAAAAAACTAAGGGTTAAGAAAATATATGCTAACATTTGTAAATCCATTCACTAAAATCTTTGGTTTCAGGTCAATGTGAAAGCGTTATATGGATGAGGCATTCTACGGAAATCATGGAGGATAAGTTCAATCACGCGATAAACATGCGACAGCGAGAGGACAGTCCAGTCGGTAGTAAAGTTGGAGAAACGCATAAAGTGCTACCTCTCAAATCATTGAAGACTAAAGAAGAATTCGATGCTTTCGAAAAGGAGATTAGCACCAATCATTTAGCTCTGGACAAATTTGTGAGTATTATTTAGAAACTCATGGGATAATAATACGTGAACACATGAAAATGACAATTAGATAAATACCAACTATTAAATTGTCGCCCGCCAGCATGCTGACAAATTTTGAAAGAAGAGTATTAAACTTTTCTTTCACGCGACGTTTTGGCTGATTTTTTCTCTATAATTATTATTTAAACGTATCTTTTAGTTAAGCTAATATTAAATATGTATTCCTCGTATATTCTTACAAAAATAAAACGAACAGGTTTGATTTAAATGCGTTGCAGAGTAAACGGGATTTTTCACGTCGATCTTCGCTCGTGCCACGATTTCGGCCAACCAGAGCGTGGTACCGGTACCAGGCTCTAATTGGTTTCGCTCACGCTAGGCTAGTAGCCAACCAGCATCTTCCTCCACTCTAGCGGACCCCACTATTACGGAAGCCGCGTGGGTAGGCTCGCGCGCGTCACAGCAGCGACCAACCGCAAGCCATCCCCCACCACGTCCTACCGGACTGGCGCGCGCTGCCCAGCGGGTGCTCCCGCAACATAGAGCTCCCGCAACATAGAGATATACACCAACCGGCAGTCTTCGATGACGCGTCTACGCTCAACAAGAATTCGGCAAGCAACCAACCGACTGGAGATAGTCGCCAGCATATCGACGTGGGATAGCGACCCACCGGGGAAATGCAAGGTCCACGGTGTTGAGCAGCACCGCTGGCTTACTGAGCAAAGAAGCGCACTGCAGCAGTCTCCGACCAGCAACCTACTGAGCCGAATCAAGATGGCTCGAGCCTCGAAACAGCTAAGGGGCTAACGGGTACGAACCCGTTAAAAGCTTTGCGAAGCATTCCCATCGTTCGGCCTGATTTTCTTGATTAATGAATAAAGGTTTAATTATTTCTCGACCTGTCCCTTTCCCCTCCCCTAGGTATAATATAGGTCATCAAATATGTACTCTCAACGTAGGGTTAAGAATAGTTTCTTGTTTACTTCGCCATAAGCACACTCACAGGAGACATTCAGAGTTGCCGCCTAGCGGGGACCTAGTCCCGCACTTCTCTCACCGGGACATCCAGAGCTGCCGCCTAGCGGGGAACTAGTCCGGCACTACTCTCACCGGGACATCCAGAGTTGCCGCCTAGCGGGGACCTAGTCATATACCACTTTCACCAGGACATTAAGTTGCCGCCTAGCGGGGACCTACTCATGCACCACTCTCACCGGGACATTCAGAGTTGCTGCCTAGCGGGGACCTAGTCCCACACCACTCTCACCGGAATATCCAGAGTTGCCGCCTAGCGGGGACCTAGTCCCGCACCACACTCAACAGTACATCCAGAGTTGCCGCCTAGCGGTGACCTAGTCCCGCACCACACTCAACAGGACATCTAGAGTTGCCGCCTAGCGGGGACGTAGTCCCGCACTACTCTCACCGGGACATTCAGAGTTGCCGCCTAGCGGAGACCTAGTCATGCACCACTCTCACCGGGAAATTCAGAGCTGCCGCCTATCGGGGACCTAGCCCCAAACCACACTCACCGGGACATCCAGAGTTTCCGCCTAGCGGGGACCTAGTCCCACACTACACTCACAGGGACATATAGCGTTGCCGCCTAGCGGGGACCTAGTCCCGCGCCTCACTTAGCAGGACATCCAGAGTTGCCGCCTAGCGGAGACCTAGTTCCACACTACAAGCTCGTTGTAGGGGACCTTCACAGTTGCCGCCTAGTGGGGATCCAGACCTGATAAACGGACACACATCGCAGATCTTTTTTTTGTGTTTCTGATGAGCCAGACCTTCTCCCCCGTGGAGCCCCCGGCAGATATTTACCCACCCAGGGAAGGAAGGACCTTGGACCATTCCTCTGTTTTCCCCATTCCCTTCCTTTCGCCAAAGTTGGATGTCCCCCCACCTGCCCTCTTTCTGAACGCGATCGCCATCGAAGGGTTACCGGCTTTCGTCGCAAATCAACGGACTACAAAATTTTACAGGACGGAAAGAAAACGCTTTCTGTGATAGGTTTTAACATACATTTTCTGATAAAATTATAGAAGCATGCGACCCCTAAGAACTTTACACTAAAGATGTCAACTTTTTTTCACAGAAAAACAAAAGAAACGAGGAGAGAGAGATGCGAAGAATACTGCGAGCAGCGTCATGAAGCAATTTTTGACGGATTCTTTGGCACGTGACTTTTCCTGGTATGGTTTGAAAATTAATTCAAGATTAGTTACTACCGTGACAGCATAGACTATAGGCCGTAAGTTGAATAAATCTTCTTTTCTCTATTTACAACTAACTTTGAAACCGTTTTACATGTCGAATTTAAACTTTAAATTTCTGTTTTCAGAATTACAGAAGTATTAGTTTCAAAATATCCGAAAAGCACGTAACAGGAAATAAGCGATACAATCATGAATTTCTTTGCGAAGATCGGGCATCCGTGTTATCACAAAATTTGATAAGAGAGCAAGGAACAGACCATATCATATTATACGTAGACAAGAATCGTGAACTCTTGTTACCTAGAGCTTCCAAAATCCGTGCACTAGATATTACTAGAAAGATTATTATTAACTCTAAATTCTATAATACTACATCGCTTGGAAATGTTCAACTTTTATTGTAGAAAAAAGCTTAAATCCTTCTTCCATTCTAATTAAATATAGCTGAGTTGACTCCTCGAGAGATTTTTTACAACTGTGCTTAGCTCACCTATATGTTAGTCAAAAATATGTGAGAAAAAAATTTGTTTATGAAGATACTATATACTTGATTCTTATATTCAAAATATTCAAATTGTTCATAGTTAGACAGCCGCGAGATTTTCATTTAAAATTGAAATAGGCATACGTTTTGATTGTAATGAAAAATTTACTACAAAAAGTATGAAGTGTAATAAAACATTTACTGCAAAGTATAGTACTACTGCTGTATTGCAATTTTTTCAGCAGAGTTTTTAAAAATGTGATAAAAATTTTTATTAGATTACGAAAAAATGGAAACAGTTCTATTCTTATCTCTTCCTTCACTTAAAGTTATATTAATTTCAAAAATTCACAAGAAATATTTTTTCAGTATATCTTGGTAACAAAATTAATCTATAGTTTGTAATTTTAATTAGGCGAGTTTAAATGAAACATATCAGAAGCCATTTTTTCTTCAAATACCGGAAACATTCTCAAAACGTATATTCTGATACTTTTAGATTTCAAAAACTAACGTTTTCAGAAGTACCATGTACTTTGTGCACAACTGTCTCGTATATATTTCAGGATACCTTGAAATCAACAAAATGAGTTACATGTTTTGAAGAATTCTTGAGAACGGTCCAATGCTGATTGGGAATTCAAACTGCAGCACTTGAAACTGCAGAGCTTCATAATATAGAACTATAAACAGCATCATTTTAAACCGTAGCGCTTGCTGCAACATCATTTAAAACTACCGCACTTGAAACTGCAGGAGTTTCAAATGTAGACTTTAGCACTTGCAACTGCAGAACTTCATACTACACAACTTCAAACAGCAGCATTTTAAACTGCAGCGTTTGAAGCTACATCACTTCAAGCTGCCGTCCTTCCATTTATGCAGCACGTTGTACTGCAAAATTTCGAACTGAAAATTTCAAACTGCAGCACTTGAAACTGCAGAACTGCATATTACCAAACTTTAAAACTGCATTATTTTCAACTACAGCGCTTGTAACTACAGCACTTTAAACTGTAGCACGTTGAACTGCATAATTTCAAACTGCAACACTTGAAAATGCAAAAATTCATACTGCAGGACTTCAAACTCCAGTATTTTATACTGCAGCACTTAAAACTACAGAATTTCATACTACAGAACTTCAAACTGCAACACGTTGAACTGCAGCACTTATAAATACAGAATTTCAAACTGCAGCACGTTCAACTGCAGAATTTCGAACTACAGCACTTGAAAATGCAGAATTTCAAATTGCAGCACTTGAAACTGCAGAACTGCATACCACTACACTTCAAACTGCATCATTTTAAACTATAGCGCTTATAACTACAGAACTTCAAACTGCAGCACGTTGAACTGCAGCACTATTAAATACAGAACTTCAAGCTGCAGCACGTTTAACTGTAGAATTTCAAACTGCAGCACTTCAAACTGCAGAACTGCACACCACCAAACTTAAAACTGCATCATTTTAAACTACAGCGCTCATAATTACAGCACTTCAAACTGCAACACGTCTAACTGCATAATTTCAAACTGCAACACTTGAAACTGTAAAAATTCATACTGTAGAACTTCAAACTCCAATATTTGATACTGCATTACGTAAAACTACAGAACTTCATACTACAGAACTTTAAACTGTGTAAAGTAGAAGAATCAAAAAAAGTATTTTTAACAGCAAAAAAAACGAATTTTAAATCGAGAGACCAATTTTCATCTACACTTTTGAATCCTTAGCCAAAACAGATGAATTTTAACTTAGTAATTGTATTTTTAACTAAGAAGGTAAATTTGCTACCAAGAAACGAATTTTCAACGAAATACCGGAATTTTTAACCAAAAAGATGAATTTTCTACCAAAACGGCGAATTTTCAACGAAAAACGTAAATTGTTAACCTAAAACTAGAATAGGTATTTAGTTAAGAAAATTGATTTTTAACAAATACAAGAAGAATTTTTAACAAAACAGTTACAGGTTTAACGAAAAAGAAATTCTACCAGAAGAGATGAATTTTCGTACTATATAAAAGAATTTTCAGGAAGAGGGTTGAATTCTCAAACAAGTCAGAAAAAAAGAAAAATCAACCAAAAATTGCGTAGTTAAATTTTTAGATCAAACAAAATTATTTTTCAACCAAAGAGACAAATTTTTAAGAAAAAAAAGTAATCTTAGATAGGAAAGATTGTTCAGATATGAGAGTATTACATTTTGAATACTTGTTTGTGACAATAGAAACCATCTATTTATAGATTTTTCAAATTCAAATATTGAATCGAAGCAATCATATTCAAGAAACACTTGTTTCCTGTGCACAAATGTCAGATTTTCGTAATTATACACATTTAATTCTGTAATCGGCGTTGTCGAGATGAAATGAAATTGACTTTCTACTTACAGAAGGAGTTCAAAATACATAAATTGTACTTCATAATATAACACTTCAGTTGGGCCACTGACTTAGCCTAGAATATGGTAGAATATCGGACGAAATGAAACACGCACAATGTTAAAGTAGAACCTCGAAAGTTAATAAAAACGTGGGCGTGTTCTTCGTTGCTGTGCTAGCTGCTGTCTTGTAGGCAACCTGGCTGTTTGCGACTGTCGCCGTTCATGAGGAGGAGTAATATCTCGGGTAATGGAATTCAAATTTATTGAAGACAGACCAAGTGCTATATCTAAAGCGGTAGGTTCGTATGAAGACAGATGTAGATCTGGCGAAATTGGAGTACGGTAAATTATCTCACTCCAAACTTCCTGCGGAACATAACCTTTAGCTTGTTCGAATACCCATGGTGCCTGTAAAAATAAAGTATTATTTTAGGCTATTGGTGGGATCCCAGTAGTGATGAAAAATAACTAGTTTATTTTAACAATGACAATGGTTATTTTTTAGTTAATTTCAAAATGTAGGTCACCAATTACGAAAAAATATTAGGGAAATTCCGTACAGGATATCTCGGCAGGTTATCCCTGTACTTTGAGGATTTTAAGGTTTTTGAAAGAATTTGAAGATATTTAAAAACTTTCAAGGTATTTCGAAGAATTTTTCACGATTTCCACAAATATAAAGGGATTTCTAGAGAACGAAATTCTAAGAAATGAAATTTCAAGGGAATCCTATGTATGTTAAGGTATCTCAAGAAATTTCACTTTAAAAAAATAATTTTTTTTGTATCTCCAGGGATTGTAAAGGATTTCTAAGATTTCTGGAAATTTAAATTTGCCCCCCTCCCCCCTACCCTGTAACAAAAGTTTTGGTGGGACTGACGTTACAACAATGACTCTCCACCATACGAC
>JAABKJ010009890.1:0-11098 GCA_011634705.1 Andricus grossulariae
AATAAGTACCGGGCGAAAATAAACATAGGAAGCGGTAAGGTTACGGAGTTGATTCAAGAAGAAGTTGACGCAGTTCCTGTAGGCCCGATCCGCCCAATCCAAAAGTATTTCAGCATAGTTGTTGTAAACCACAATTCTCTACAGCTAAACCAATAATTCGGTTAAAGTTTTTTTTTCACATTTTGTCAATACGCATGATCCGCACTTATATTTAAGCTATGGATGGTGAAAAATCTGACCCCTTGACGTCACAGAGGTAAGCATATGGATATCGTTGAAGAACTAAAACTTCACCATTGAATTCAAAACACTAAAAAAAAATACAAACATTCTACTGATGTATATGAAATTACATTTTAGAAGATATACTCATTATAAAAATGTTATATCTAACTTTGAAAGCAACTTATTGCTGTAAAAATAAAATACCGTTTTTTTCCTCTAAGTTTTCTTGGTCCTTTATTACTCATTACTAGTTTCAAAGTAATTTTTTTTACCTAACTTATGTCTATGTAGAAGATAATGGTCCTATTCGAGTTAGAAGCGGGTGAAAATCCATGTTTGGTCATTTATTTTTAAAAGTAAGTTACTTCCTTTCGCTTGTTCTTTTTATGATTCAATAGAGCTATGCAATAGCTCAAAAGTAAATTACTGTTTTGTTTTCAATTGATAAATGGAAGGCTTATGCAGTTAGTCTAAGCAGATGCAGATGTATCGTTTTTGCCATACTTCTGTACCTTGCATGTGCACTAGAGCACGGCCATAATCTCAGATGGTATGACTGTTCTTGACACCTTAACCAAATTATTATCGTGCTAAAACAGAAGTAAATTAAGTTAATTTTGGATTAAAATTTGATTGTATGATACTTGAGCACATGCATTATAAGTAAAAATGATGGAGAAATTAAATGACATAAAGGAAAGCAAGCTAAACTGTTATATTATCTAATAAATTAGAAAAAGATGCTAAAAAGTTAATAAAACCATGATATCTGAATAGTTACAACCCTGTAACTTTGATGTTAGGTTTCATTTGATTGACAAAAGACTTCGCACCAAATATACAGAAAATATCTCTCAGTCAAAATGTGTGATCATAATGTCTTTTTAGATTTTCGAACTTGAGGGTCAATAGTTTTTAAATGAAAATTGCAAAAATGGGCTGTTTTTACTCAAAGAGTTGCCAAGCTTCTAATTTCTACATGTATTTAAAAAAAACTCGCCATATCATTCAAATTAAATAAATTTACTTTGATTTTTGGCATGCCAATAATTGGAATAAGATCCCAAAAATTAGTGCTCATACCCCACTATACGGGAAAAATTGTTGTAATTTGGATAAATATTTACCACGTAAAACCCGGCTTTTCCTAAAAGGTACAAGAATATATAAAGTGTGTCGTCAGTCTTGAAGTAATTCGTAATTTTTTCCTCTGGAAACTGACTAATGAAAAATAAACAGAATTTCGTACGACAATAATCTCTAAAGATTATTTCTAAAAATAATCTCAGAAGGCTAGGCTTAAGGCACTATTTACTTGAATGAAGCAATAGAATACTTATTATTACATAGTTAACTACAGTTTGTCCTCTAATTGAAAAATATGAGGATCGTTTATACTCTGCTCTTATTCTTGGCGGTTATTCTTAATTGTATAGGTGAATATAATATTTTAATTCATCAATAATAATTTTTAAAACATTTTTCGGCTTTCCGCAAATAAAAATTGGTTCGATGTAATCGGCATTCTGTCCCAAGTTCTATTTGTACGAAAGTCCATCTGTGTTTATCCAAAATGAGCATGAACTTAATCTGAAAGTATTCCGACGGAATCCGGAATGTGTGTGTCTTTGATTACGAATCCGATGTCCACCATACTGGATCCGCTATTGTTTTTGTTTTAATTTTTGACATCGCATTCGTAATCAGCGAGCTCAAAATCCCCCTGATACCAATTTTGAAAAAAAATCAAAAGTTTAGTTAGCATACTCGCCCGCCATGTTGGATCCGGCATATGGTTTTTTACACGTGGGTAAATGTAAACGTGCAAATATGCACGTCTAAATTCTGACGTACGCCATTAAGCCGTGTTCCATCTGTGCACGTAGAATGACGGTACAGTCCCAACTCTACACGTCGAAATTTATACGAGCACAAAAGGTATCTTCTCAACCGTAAGTGCGCAGATGGTAAATTTCGAGCTGTGCACAATAAAATTTAGACGTGCATATATGGTACTCTCCCAACTGTTGGCGTGCACAGATTCTAGGTGACTGACAAATTTCCTAACTTATTAAAGTGTTTGTCACCAATGATGTTCCGTTCAATTCGCAACGCATCAGAGAATGGTACGCTTCAGAAACCCACATAAATTATCATCTAAGGGATACCTATATGAATTTGTCTCTAAAGGGTTTCAAAGTTTGTGATCATCCCTTATTGAGAGAGATCAAAACATTTGTAGTATGATGAACAGTACTTTCTGTACAAACTTATTTTAAATAAAACAATATTGCTGATATTTTTTCAGAACTAAGTTCACATTCCGAGCGTAATCCTAATGTCAATTGTCCTGACACTCCTCGCCCGGGTCATTGGCGGCCCTCTTCTTCTCGTCACATATCTTTGTCTCCTGCCGAGATTGAGCCTCCTGCACGTGCGAGGTCCAGGTCTCCTTCCGCCAGGTCTCCTCCTGCTAGATCTCTTCCTGACGGGTCACCACCAGCCAGGCCTTCTATTGCGAGGACACCTGATTGTCGAATACTTGGATATGGACTTGGACAACTAGGACTTATTCGGCTTATTCCCCTCTCCAATCCTCACCAGCGATTCGAATTTCGAAGATACACTTTTCATTCCGATTCGCTCGTTGTACATCAAAAAAGAAAAAACGTCTTCGGGCCCATGCCAATCCGAGAACAAATTGTATTATCAGCAGCTAATGGTGATGCTTTTGCAATATTAAAGACCAGTGGTATTCTTACTGGAATGTATATGCCTAGAGCAAATAAGTACCGGGCGAAAATAAACATAGGAAGCGGTAAGGTTACGGAGTTGATTCAAGAAGAAGTTGACGCAGTTCCAGTAGGCCCCACCCGCCCAATACAAAAGTTTTTCAGCATAGTTGTTGTAAACTACGATTCTCTACAGCTAAACCTGACTTCTTGACGTCACATATGTTAGCATATCGACATCGTTCATAAACTAAAACTTTACCATTAAATGCAAAATACTAAAAAAAATCAAACTTCGAAACCACCATATTGTTGTAAAAATAAAATACTGTTTTTTCCTCTAAGCTTTTTTTGGTCATTTTTTACTCATTAATATGTTTAAAGCAATTTGTTTTACCTAACTTATAGCTGTGTAGAAGATAATGGTCCTATTCGATTTAGAAGTGGGTCAACATCCATGTTGGGTCATTTTCTTAAAAAAGTTGTTACTTCCTTTCGCCCGTTCTTTCCACGATTCAATAGAGGTAAGTGATAGCTCAAAAGTAAATTACTGTTTTATTTTCAATTAATAAATGAAAGGCTTATGCAGCTTTATCTTTGCCAGGTCCAGCGTATTTTAGGATGCGCAGGATTCAATAGAACTAAGTAGCAGCTCCAAATAACTCTTACTTTTTTTAATTCAAAAAGAGAAAATTTATGTTACCCTTTCTGAGGCAAAACTGACGTCTTTTAAAACGCACTATCCCTTTCACATGGAGGTTTTCTCAAAAGGTTTTTGTTTAGAGCACTTCTTTTACAATTTAATTGAAGTTAGTAATATTATTATCATAATTGTTAGGGTTGAGACCACAAGAACCCCCAACGCTTGGGTAATTCCGTTGCGTCCCCTTGTAGGCTAAGGCGTGACCCTACAGCTCTCTCCATACGGCGAGGATTGCAGCCAGGCTATTAGCCGATTTGTCTAACTCACTGATACAGTTACTGCCCGTGAGTGCCAGAGCTTCCCCGCTATTGCGGGGCAGTGACAAAGGATATGAATAGCTGTCTCATCTTCCTTTTCGCACAGCCGACAGAGGGGACTAACTGCGAACCCTATCTTATGTCTGTGATACTTGAGGATTCCATGTTCTATAAATATTTCTGTTAGGACCTTGACTTCGTTGCTATCGAACTTGCCTTAGCTCGATTAAGGTTTGAATTTGAGCCCATCAGTGTTTTGACCTGTCTGCAGCCAGTTGCCATCCTCCACTCCTTTTGACGTTCCTCGGTCAGCAGCCAGCTGTTGATTTCTTTAGTGACTAACCTACTGGAGATGCCTACAACTGGTTCAGGACCGGTTAAGTTTATCTTTGCTGCTAGTTTTACTAGCTTGTCCGAGATCTCATTTCCTTCGATGCCGCTGTGTCGAGGGATCTGATGTAAAGTCGCTCAGTTTACCGTCGCTAGATTTTTGAGTGCCTCGAAGTACTTCCATACTAGTAGCGACGTAGTCGTTATTCCATTCGGGGCCATTGAGCGGCCCTGCTGTCTGAGCAGATGCAGATGTTTTTTTTTGCCATACTTCTGTGCCTTGTAGGCGAACTGGAGCACTGCCATTACCTCATATGGTAGAACTGTGGCGTAGGACCCCATCAGGACTGTGAAGCCCATTCCACTCCTTCTACGATAGACACTGGCTCCTGCTTTCTCCTTGTTTCTGGAGCCATCTGTGAACCAGCTGTCCCCATTACGAGGCAGGGGTGACTTGCCGTTAGTCTATTCTTCTCTCGTGGAAAGGCTAACACGATACTTCTTGGTCAAGGGATAGCGAATGGGGGTTTTGTCCCTGAGCATGCTCAGATTCGGCTTACTAGTGATATCAGTTGTGATCCGCAATTCCGGCGAGATCCTTCTAGGTTGCCTTCGTAGTCATGCCTTGATGGTGAGATAAGGGGCTCTAACCCTGTTAGCCCCTCCAATGCCACTGTGGGTGTCAGCTTTGAGGCACCAGTGACGCCTCTTAGAACCAGTCTCATGATTCTTTCCAGCCGAGACTTCACAGTAGACAGTTTGACCCTACTCCACCAGACCAATACCGCATATATCCCTACATATCCCTATGTCTCTCGTACAGAGCCAGAGGGTCGCTGAGAGACTTTTGCACTTGTTTTCCAGGTACTTGTTCCATAACAGCTACTTATCTAGAATGACTCCTAGACATTCAGCTCGTTCCTTGGGTTTCAGTTTTTGCCCTCCCAGTTTAGGTTTACTCGTGCTTCCCCACTTGTACCGTCTGGTGGATTCAAAAGCGACCGTCTTACTCGGATTGACTGATCATCCGGTCTTCCTGCCAGATGCCGGCCGCGCACGATGACCAGTTTTTCGCCCGCATAGCCTATAGCGTGGTAGCCCTGACGCATGAGTAGATGAAGGAATTCATCCACAAGTGGGCTTCCATAATCCACGAAGCCCAATTTTGGCTACTTTTTGACCCCTCTTGTCCTCTTGTCATGTATTTTGTAGAAAATTCTTTTTTTTTTTTTTGGTAAAGAATTAATCTTTCTGGTTTAAAAATCAACTATCTGGGTTGAAATGTATTTATTTTGTGTTCTAATATTTTTCGACTTATTGTTGTTTTCAGTAAACATTTTTCTGTTTTCTAGCCATCCATTGTTTTCTTTAACACCTAAGTGTAAAAGCACTTGGCTCGGACTCTCACTCCCCTACTTCTCCCATGTAGACTATTACGAGGTAAGACCGAGGAGGGATGTGTAGAGTTGGATTGCCGAGACAAAGGTTCAGACACAATGAGGCAAATATAGTTAAGGTTAAAATGTGGTTTATTATCCACTCACATCCGTTGACTCGAGAGTGAGAAGTGAGACCGTCGGGGTCGCACCCCAGGAGTCGCGACAAGGCGGAGTGCTGGCAGCGTACTGGTGATGAGGCTGCGTCCTGGCGTCGTGCTGGCGACGAGGCGGCGTCAAGATGAAGAGGCCGACCAGATGGCCCGGGCAGAACGGTAGGAGCAATAAGAACGACACAAGACAGTATGCACTGTACCTTTCCAGAAGACGTGTATCGTCGGACGAGCAAACCCAGACTGATCAGCTAGTAGGCCGCTGGTCGGGACTTCGGATCCACTCGGGGGACACCGTTCCGACTCGTGTGCGGCCCAGCAACCCTTTCGTGCAGGGCCGTGCCGAGTCTCGCGTTATGGCAACGATTCTGTTACACCCACCCCCTCCCCCGCGGGGTTTGGGTGTATGCCTGGAGTTTTTGTCAATTCCCTAAGTTCTTTGTCTAGGTCCTGTACTGTCTTTTGGTTTATGTCTAGTTCGATTTCGAATTCTTCAATTTCTATTTTTCGTATGTTTTGTATTTGTTTATTTATTGTTTCCCAGTCCCCTCGTATGTAAGTTTTTCTATTAGTGTCTGGAGTAGTGAGGTTCTTTTTATGTATGTACAGTCTTTTGTTACAAAATGAATCGTGTATCAGGTAAATAGGTTTTGGGATTAGTTTTTCGCAAAATTGACAATAGAATCCCTCCGAGTGTTCGTTAGTTTTACTCTTAAGGATTGGTATGCTTTTTTCGATTTCCGTTCTCCAGTTTTCCAAGAATTATTTACGAAGTATTAATTATTATTGTGAGCTATCAACTTATATCAAAAAATGGTGTCGAAATTATATTAGCGAATCCTTAAATACAACATGAGATGTCGAAACTATATGAAACATCAAAAACTGTTGATATGTTGTCAGTTACTTTTACAAACTATCGAAGGTCGACAGATATTGAAATAAGAGTGTCGAGACGTATTGATGAAGTATTGAGAGTCCTTACTTTGTTGTTATTTTTGTTTATTTGTTCTCCTTTTTGTGCCCTGCCAAACACTCCTCGTATTTTTTGTTCCGTGTTTCCCTGTAGTTTTTCCATTCAGCTGATATTTGCTCCCTTTCCGTCTTCTTACATTCTTCCTCTTTGAGGTCTCTCCTTCCTTGTTCCTCTCTCTGTCTAAGTATGTTCTGCCATGGTATTTCCCTTTGACGTTCCAATCTTGCCCTTGATTCAAGTATTCAAGTGTTTCTTCAAATTTAATTTTTTGTACTATTTCGTATTTGGTTTCAAATGTAAGATCGGCGGTTTCGTAGTTAGCTCCGCCCACTGCTACCTTTTCTTCGAGTTGTTGCGGATTTGTGAATGTCCTTCTCACGTGCTTGTGTGGGTGGTACTTCAGATCCTTCTCCTTCCGGCCTGTCAGTCGTTTTTGTAGCCAATCACAGGCTCTGCACTCTTTCAAGTGATCTTCATATTTCGTCACTTTTATTTTGTTTTGGAATAGGTAGCACTTTAGACTTCCCTCCATCTTTCTGAAATGAAAAGTTTGTACTGTCCAACTTGTTTTTGGAGTCGGTTTGTATTGGTTTTTCTAAATTTTTGTTGGTTGAGTTATTTTGTTTGCTGTTGGGTCATTTTGTATGTGTAATTGTTTAATGTTTTTAGGTTTAGATAATTCTAGGATTGGTTGGATGTTTTCATCATCTATTTGGAGTTCTTTGTCGTTAACTTTAAAACCTAAATATTTAATTTCTGAGCAGCCGAACTCGCATTTACCCGGGCTGATCGTTAAATTTGCATCATTTATTTTATCTAATACAATATTCAAATATTGTAAATGGTCTTCAAAATTCTGAGTCAAAATCACTATATCCTCTGAATAACAAAAAACGTTTGGCTTCAGGTCTGGAGTAATAATTTTGTCCATAAGTCTGGAAAGTGGCTGGAGCATTGGATAAACCAAATGGCATCGTTTTGAATTAATACATGCCTTTTCCAGGGACTGTGAATGCTGTTATTGGTTTTGCGTTTACATCCAAAGGTATTTGTAAATAAGCTAACCTTAAATCAATTTTTGAGATGAATTTTGCTGATCTTAGAGTGTCCAGTATTTCTGCCATGAGTGGGATTGGGTAGATGTCTTTTTTAGTAACGTTATTAACTTTTCTGAAATCTAAACAGAATCTATAGTCTTTCCCTGGTTTTTTATCATAACTATAGGCTTAGACCAATCAGAACAGGAGGATTCTATTATGTCCTGTTCTAATAATTTATCAACTGTTTGATAAATTACTTCTTTTATTTTTGGGCTCACGTGGTAATATCGTTGTTTAATGGGATCGTGGCTTTGGACGTCGATTTTATGCTTCGATAAATGAGTCGCCCTATGTTCTTTTCCATGATGTATTTTAATTTTATTTTCTAGGAGCTTTTCTAATTGAGATTGTTGGCTTTCGTTAAGCCAAACAATACCTTCGCAAATTTCTGGCGAACAATCATTTTGTTCGTCGATTTTTCCTAACCTATCCGAAATATTATGCAATCTTATTGCTATGTTTTTAAAATTATTTCACTGATTTTTATTTTCGGTTTCCTTAATCTCATTTGCTTTTTGAGATTCATTTCTTATTTTATTTTGATCAGTAACTTTGTTATTATTCCAAAGGTTACTGTCGATATCCTTATATTTTTTCTCATATTTTTTATTATGAAAAATTTTTTCCGAATTATTTTTGTTATTACTCCCAATCTTAGGTTTACCTATTCTACATAGGTCTTGTGTGCTTGAGCTGTCGCTAGTGTCTTGGGTGGGGATGCTCTCTAGGGGTTGGAATTTGTTGCTCGTGGGGATGCTTATTAAGCTTGGTATTTCATTTGTAGGATTTGTTACAGGGATTTGGGCGTTTTTGATTTTTTGGGATCGATTAGGATTGGTAGGTACTAGGGGGATTTCGCTATCTTTTACAGTTGGGTTACTCTTGTTAAGTTCCCTTGTAGTTTTGAGGTTAACACTACCTCCGAATTTCGGTTTTCTATCTTTATAATTTTCTTCTTTTTCCCTTGATATTTTGCCCTTAATATTTTGTCTTTTTAATTTCCATATTTTCTTTTATCGTTATTTCAGGTTTAGTTTTGTTCTCGGTCATGGGGAGAGGTAGCGACTGTGGGTTTGCTTCCATGGGATAACGGACGAGTGGACTCCCTGGTAGCCACCAAGTTTCTGAGTCGTAATCTAGGGTCATCCGTAGGACTTTCAGCATATCCGTACCTAAAATGTCTGCAGATTTTAATTTTGGGAATAACCTAAGCATAACATGTTTAACATTCTTTCCTATCAAGATCGGGATTACTGCTTGCCCAATTATGTCCACGGTATCTTCGTTCGCGACCGTTAATTTGCGCGAAACTGGTTTTAAAATGGAAAAGATGGAATTTGCGATTTTTTCCAATAATTCCTTGCCAACGTACGAATGTGTGGCACCTGTATCAACCAGAATTCGAAATAGTTTATTTTCGAATTTTGTCATTAAATGAAAACGTGTCTCCGTTGTTTCACCTTTATCTGAGTTTAAGAATTCAGGCGTTTCGGTATTAGGTTGGATTATTTTTGGTCCTAATACCTGCCCCTCCAGTTTCCCTGGTTGTACGTGTAATAAGGGCATTCTCTTTTAAAATGACCCGTTAAACCACAATGATAACAATTTGAGTTATTTGTGTTTTCGTTCGCATTTGTTTTATTGTCCTGTTTATTGTCTGATTTAGAACTTGTTTTTTCTTGTGAGACCTTTTTATTTTTAATTGATTTTTATAACAGCAGGTTAATTTTTGAAAATTTTGTTTACTATTACTATCTTCTGAGTTATTTTCGATTTTTTATGTGGGGAATTCAATCATTGGGTTGCTTTGACCTTGATTTAAGCCCAAAGACATTTGATTAAACATTGGTAACATTTTGTGGTAGGGGTTATATGGAATCTGTATCTATTGTTTTGGAATCTGGGTTGGTAGTTTGATTAGAATCTAGGTTGAAAATTTGATTGGAAACCAGGTGGGAATCTAGATCTGGCGTTAGGTCTAAAATTTTGTTGATATTGGTTAGGAAAAGGTGACGATGAAAATCCAAATGTTGGAAATGGAAATCGATTTTTGTATTGCTTTTTAACCAGATTATTTTGGCTTTGGTTTCCGTGTTAGTTATCATTTTGACCGTTTTTATTTTCCCTTAAATCTTAGTTATTGTCCGTATTATTTTTATCCCCACTACTGTTACTACGTTTTTGTTCCATTTTATCCTCTATTTTAGGTTCAGTAATTCGTAAAACTTGCACTCGGATTTTTGATTTGGCTGGCTCAGTTTCCCAGTCTTTACCTAAGTCTTCTAATTGTTCAAAAGTTTCAAAATCGTTTCTTTTTATATACATTCTATATTCTATTCTAAGGTTTTCATATGTTCTACGTAGTTCTCATATGCAACTTTTTCTGGGATATGATTTAGTCAAAAGTTTTCTAATTTCCGTTAAATACGAAGGTATGTCTTGATTTCTTTTTTGGTTGCAAAATTGAATTTTTTGCCTAATTTCCTCAGAAAATCTTTTGTCGATATACGCGTTTTTGTAATATTCGATAAAATCAGATGAACATCTCCAGGAATTGTTATTTATTTCGCACCAGTCTTTTGCGTCTTCAATTAGTAGTGCATATAAATTTTCTAGAATGTCCCGGTTGTTTATTTTGTAACCCCTTTTGAATCTTCTTAATTCTTCCAAAAAATGTGCGGGACCATCTTCTTTATTATTGCGAAATTTCATTGGCCAATTACTCATGATTTGGAAAGGCGTTTGTATCATGCCGAAAGGAAAACACGTAGCTGGAATCGTTTAATTATTTAATTGATTGTCGGATTCGTAATCTGTGTCTGGGTTATTTACGTGAATTCTAGAACGTCTGTTTGGCCTGTTAGTTGTTGCCCAGAGTCTACGGGTTTTGTTTTGATTTGATTTGTTTCTGTCCTCTAAAGGTTCGCTGTCATCGGGGTTTTGTAATTTTAAATTGTTGTTTATCAATCTACTACGGTTTCAATATTATTGTATGAAGGTTAATTATTTTCCTGTAAATTTTCTCTTAAATTGAATTGTACTGAGTGTTTAATAAGAGATGAGCTTTTATCTTTCCTGTTATATGGTTCTATTGTTTTCTTTCTGTATTCAAAAGAGCTATTAGCGGGTGGGTCGAGTCTAAACGTTAGATTTTTTGTCCTCTCTTCCTTTTCTTTAAAAAATCTTTCCCTCTGCTTATTCATAAATTCGTTGTATTCCGCGGTTT
>JAABKJ010009891.1:0-11097 GCA_011634705.1 Andricus grossulariae
ATGAAATACGCTGACAAACACAACAGAATTGTTATTTTTCCAGTTACATATAAGTCTGAGAACTTTAGATTTTTTACAAGTTGTTGATGAGACCATTTGCAATATCTATACACAAATCGACTTTATTCAGATTTTTTTCTGAACCAAGAACAGTAACTTTTGTGATTCGGGGCTGACCGAGTCTACTATGAAATACGCTGACGTGCTCAACAGAATTGTTATTTTTCCAATTAGATATAAGTCTGCGAACTTTAGATTTTTTACATGTTTTTAATAAGACTATTTGCAATATCTATGCACAAATCGACATTATTGATATTTTTTTCCGAACCAAAAACAATATCTTCTGGGATTCGGTGCTGACCGAGTCTAGTATGAAATACGCTGACAAACACAACAGAATTGTTATTTTTCCAGTTACATATAAGTCTGAGAACTTTAGATTTTTTACGTGTTGTTAATAAGACTATTTACAATATCTATTTACGAATCGACATTATTGATATTTTTTTCAGTACCAAAAACAATAACTTTTGGGATTCGAAGATGACCGAGTCTAGTATGAAATACGCTAACGAGCTCAACAGAATTGTTATTTTTCCAATTAGATATAAGTCTGCGAACTTTAGATTTTTTACATGTTTTTAATAAGATTATTTGCAATATCTATGCTCAAATCGACATTATTGATATTTTTCTCCAAACCAAAAACAGTATCTTTTGGGATGCGGAGCTGACCGAGCCTACTATGAAATACGCTGACGAACTCAACGGAATTGTTATTTTTCGAGTTATATATAAGTCTCAGAACTTTAGATTTTTTACATGTTGCTAATGAGACTATTTGCAATATCTGTACAAAAAGCGACATTATTGAGATTTTTTTCTGAACCAAGAGCAATAACTTTTATGATTCGAAACAATACTATTTTAAATTTAATAATTATATAAATTTATATTCAATACGCTGACGAACTCAACAGAATTGCTTCTTTTCCAGTTTTATATAAGTCTGAGAACTTTAGATTTTTTCATGTTGTTAATGAGACTATTTGCAATATCTAGACATAAATCGACATTATTGAGATTTTTTTCTGAACCAAGAACAATAACTTTTGGGATTGGAATCGGACCGAGTCTACTATGAAATACGCTGACGAACTCAACAGAATTGTAATTTTTCCAACTATATATAAGTCTGAGAACTTTAAATTTTTCACATGTTGTTAATGTGACTATTTGCAATATCTATACAGAAATCGACATTGTTGAGATTTTTTTCTGAGCCAAGAACAGTAACTGTTGGGATTTCGAGCTTACCGAGTCTACTATGAAATACACTGACGAACGCAACAGAATTGTTTTTTACCCACTTATATATAAGTCTGAGAGCTTTATATTTTTCACATGTTGTTAATAAGACTATTTGCAATATCTATGCACAAATCGGCATTATTGATATTTTTTTCCGAACCAAAAACAATATCTTTTGGGATTCGGAGCTGACCGAGTCTACTATGAAATACGCTGACGAACTCAACAGAATTGTTATTTTTCCAATTATATATATAAGTCTGAGAACTTTAGATAATTTACATGTTGTTAATAAGACTATTTGCAATATGTATGCAAAAATCGACATAATTGAGATTTTTTTCTGAGCCAAGAACAATAACTGTTGGGATTTTGAGCTTACCGAGTCTACTATGAAATACACTGACGAACTCAACAGAATTGTTTTTTACCCACTTATATATAAGTCTCAGAGCTTTATATTTTTTACATGTTGTTAATAGGACTATTAGCAATATCTATACAAAAATCGACATTATTGAGATTTTTCTCTGAACCAAGAACAATAACTTTTGGAATTGGGAGCAGACCGAGTCTACTATGAAATACACTGACGAACTCAACAGAATTGTTTTTTTTCTAACTTATATATAAGTCTGAGAGCTTTATATTTTTCACATGTTGTTAATAAGACTATTAGCAGTATCTATACAAAAATCGACATTATTGAGATTTTTTTCTAAACCAGGAACAATAGCTTTTGGCATTTGGAGCTGACCGAGTCTACTATGAAATACGCTGACGAACTCAACGTAATTGTTATTTTTTCAGGTACATATAAGTCTGAAAACTTTAGATTTTTTACATGTTGTAAATAAGACTATTTGCAATATCTTTACAAAAATCGACATTATTCAGATTTTTCCTGAACCAAGAACAATAACTTTTGGGATTCGGAGCTGACCGAGTCTACTATGAAATACGCTGACGAAATCAACAGAATTGTTATTTTTCCAGTTACATTTAACTCTGAGAACTTTAGATTTTTCACATGTTGTTAATGAGACTATTTGCAATATCTATAGAAAAACCGACATTATTGAGATTTTTTTCTGAACCAAGACCAATAACTTTTGGGATTGGGAGCTGACCGAGTCTACTATGAAATATGCTGACGAACTCAACAGAATTGTTATTTTCCCAATTATATAAAAGTCTGAGAACATTAGATTTTTTACATGTTGTTAATGAGACTATTTGCAATATCTATACAGAAATCGACATTATTGAGATTTTCTTCTGAACCAAGAACAATAACTTTTGGGATTCGGGGTTGACGGAGTCTACTATAAAAAACGCCGACGAACTCAACGGAATTGTTATTTTTCCAGTTATATATAAGTCTGAGAACTTTAGATTTTTTACATGTTGTTAGTGAGACTATTTGCGATATCTATACAGAATTGACATTATTGAGATTTTTTTCTGAACGAAGAACCACAACTTTCGGGATTGGGAGCTGACCGTGTCTACCATGAAATACACTGACGAACTCAACAGAATAATTTTTTTTTATCCCACTTATATATAAGTCTGAGAGCTTCATATTTTTCACACTTTGTTAAACAGACTTTTAGCAATATCTATACAAAAATTGATATTATTGATATTTTTTTTTGAACCAAGAACAATAACTGTTGGGATTTGGAGCTTACCGAGTCTACTATGAAATACACTGACAAACTCAACAGATTTGTTTTTTTTCCCACTTATATATAAGTCTGAGAGCTTTATATTTTTCACATGTTGTTAGTAAGTCTATTAGAAATATCTATACAAAAATCGACATTATTGAGATTTTTTCCGGAACGAAGAACAATAACTTTTGGGATTCGAAGCTGACCGAGTCCACTACGAAATACACTGACGAACTCAACAGAATTGTTATTTTTCCAGTTATATATAAGTGTGAGTACTTTACATTTTTCACATGTTGTTAATAAGACTATTTGCAATATCCATACAAAAATCGACATTATTGATATTTTTTTCTGAAACAAGAACAATAACTTTTGGGATTCGCAGCTGACCGAGTCTACCATGAAATACGCTGACAAACTCAACAGAATTGTTACTTTTCCAGTTATATATAAGTCTGAGAACTTTAGATTTTTTCATGTTGTTTATAAGACTACTTGCAATATCTATAAAGAAATCGACATTATTGAGATTTTTTTCTGAACCAACAAAAATAGCTTTTGGGATTTGGAGCTGACCGTGTGTACTATGAAATACGCTGACGAACTCAATAGAATTGTTATTCTTCCAGTTATGTATAACTCTGAGAACTTTAGATTTTTTACATGTTGTTAATGAGACTATGTGCAATATCTATACAAAATTCGACATTATACAGATTTTTTTCCGAACCAAGAACAATAACTTTTGTGATTCGGAACATTGAAATTTTTAATTAAATAATTATATAAATTTATATTCAATACGCTGAAGGACTCAATAGAATTGTTTCTTTTCCAGTTATATATAAGTCTGAGAACTTTAGATGTTTTGAATGTTGTTAATAAAACTATTTGCAATATCCACACAAAACTCGACATTATTGAGATTTTTTTCTGAACCAAAAGCAATAACTTTTCAGATTCAGCGCTGACCGAGTCTATTATGAAATACGCTGACGATCTCAACGGAATTGTTTTTTTTCCAGTTATATATAAGCCTGAAAACTTTAGATTTTTCACATGCTGTTATAATTAAACTATTTGCAATATCTATACAAAAATCGACAAAATTGAGATACCTTCTGCACCAAGAACAATAACTTTTGGGATTCGGAGCTAACCAAGTCTACTATGAAATACGCTGACGAACACAACGAAATTGGTTTTTTTTTCAGTTATATATAAGCCTGAGAACTTTAGATTTTTCACATGCTGTTAAGGAGACTATTTGCAATATCTATACAAAAATCGACAAAATTGAGATTTTTTTCTGAACCAAGAACAATAACTTTTGGGATTCGGAACATTACTATTTTAAATTAAATAATTATATAAAATTATATTCAATACGCTGAAGAACTTAACAGAATTTTTTCTTTTCCAGTTATATATAAGTCTGAGAACTTTAGATTTTTTGCATGTTGTTAATAAGACTATTTGCAATATCTATACAAAAATCGACAAAATTGAGATTTTTTTCCGAACTAAGAACAATAACTTTTGGGATTCGGAACTGACCGAGTCTACTATGAAATACGCTGAAGAACTCAACAGAATTGTTTCTTTTCCAGTTATATATAAGCCTGAGAACTTTAGATTTTTCACATGTTGCTAATGAGACTATTTGCAATATCTGTACAAGAATCGACATTATTAAGATTTTTTTCCGAACAAAGAACAATAACATTTGGGATTCGGAGCTGACCGAGTCTACCATGAAATACGCTGAAGAACTCAATAGAATTGTTTCTTTTCCAGTTATATATAAGTCTGAGAACTTTAGATGTTTTGCATGTTTTTAATAAGACTATTTGCAATATCCACACAAAAAACGACATTATTGAGATTTTTTTCTAAAGCAAGAACAATAACTTTAGGATTCGGGGATGACCGAGTCTGCTATGAAATAGGCAGACGAACTCAACAGAATTGCTATTTTTCCAGTTACATATAAGTTCGAGAACTTTAGATTTTTTACATGTTTTTAATGAGACTATTTGCAATATCTATACAAAAATCGACATCATACAGATTTTTTTCTAAACCAAAAACAATAACTTTTGGGATTCGGAGCTGACCGAGTCTACTATGAAATACGCTGACGAACTCAACGGAATTGTTATTTTTCCAGTTATGTATAAGTTTGAGAACATTAGATTTTTCACATGTTTTTAATGAGACTATTTGCAATATCTATGCAAAAATTGACATTACACATATTTTTTTTTGAACCAAAAACAATAACTTTTGGGATTCGCAGCTGACCGAGTCTACTATGAAATACGCTGACGAACTCAACGCCATTGTTTTTTTTTCCAGTTATATATAAGCCTAAGTACTTTAGATTTTCAGATGCTGTTAATGAGACTATTTGCAATATCTATACAAAAATCGACAGAAGTGAGATTTTTTTTCTGAACTAAGAACAATAACTTTTGGGATTCGGAACATTACTACTTGATATTAAATAATTATATAAATTTATATTCAATACGCTGAAGGACTCAATAGAATTGTTTCTTTTCCAGTTATATATGAGTCTGAGAACTTTAGATGTTTAGCATGTTGTTAATAAGACTATTTGCAATATCCACACAAAAATCGACATTATTGAGATTTTTTTCTGAACCAAAAACAATAACTTTTGGGACTCGGAGCTGACCGAGTCTACGATAATATACGCTGACGATCTCAACGCAATAGTTTTTCTTCCAGTTATATATAAGCATGAGAACCTTAGATTTTTCACATGCTGTTTTAATGAGACTATTTGCAATATCTATACAAAAATCGACAAAATTGAGATATTTTTCGAACCAAGAACAATAACTTTTGGGATTCGGAGCTGACCGAGTGTACTATGAAAAGCGCTGACGAACTCAACGGAATTTTTATTTTTCCAGTTATATATGAGTCTGAGAACGTTAGATTTTTTACATGTTGTTAATGAGATTATTTCCAATATCTACACCAAATTCGACATTATACAGATTTTTTTCTGAACCAAAAGCAATAACTTTTGGGTTTCAGCGCTGACCGAGTCTACTATGAAATACGCTGACGATCTCAACGGAATCGTTTTTTTTTTTCAGTTATATATAAGTCTGAGAACTTTATATTTTCTTCATGCTGTTGATGAGACTATGTGCAATATCTATACAAAAATCGACATAATTGAGATTTTTGTTCTGAACCAAGAACAATAACTTTTGGGATTCGGAACATTACTATTTGATATTAAATAATTATATAAATTTATATTCAATACGCTGAAGAACTCAATAGAATCGTTTCTTTTCCAGTTATATATAAGTCTGAGAACTTTAGATTTTTTACATGTTGTTAATGAGACTATTTGCAATATCTGTACAAAAATCGACATTATTGAGGTTTTTTTCTGAAACAAAAAAACAACTTTTGGGTTTCGGAGCTGACCGAGTCTACTATGGAATACGTTGACGAACTCAACAGATAGGATATTTTTCCAGTTATACACAAGTCTGAGAACTTTAGATTTTTTACATGTTGTTAATTAGACTATTTCCAATATCCATACAAAAATCGGCATTATTGAGATCTTTGTCTGAACCAAGAACAAAATTTTTTGAGATTCGGAGATGACCGAGTCTACTATGAAATACGCTGACGAACTCAACAGAATTGTTATTTTTCCAGTTATCTATAAGTCTCAGAACTTTAGGTTTTTTACATGTTGTTAATGGGACTATTTGCAATATCAGTACAAAAATCAACATTATTGAGATTCTTTTTTGAAACAAAAAAACAACTTTTGGGTTTCAGAGCTGACCGAGTCTACTATGAAATACGTTGACGAACTCAACAGATTTGATATTTTTCCAGTTATATACAAGTCTGAGAACTACAGATTTTTTACATGTTGTTAATTAGACTATTTCCAATATCTATACAAAAATCGGCATTATTGAGATCTTGGTCTGAACCAAGATCAAAAACTTTTGAGATTTGGAGCTGACTGACTCTGCTATGAAATACACTGACCAACTCAACAGAATTGTTATTTTTCCAGTTATATAAGAGTCTGAGAACTTTGGATTTTTTAACATGTTGCTAATGAGACTATTTGCAATATCTGTACAAAAATCAACATTATTGACATTTTTCTCTGAACCAAAAACAGGACTTTTGGGATTCGGAGCTGACCGTGTCTACTATGAAATACACTGACGAACTCAACAGAATTTTTATTTTCACAGTTATATATAAGTCTGAGAATTTTAAATTTTTTACATGCAATGAATAAGACTATTTGCATTATCTATACAAAAATCGATACGATTGAGATTTTTTTCTGAACCAAAAAAACAACTTGTGGTATTCGGAGCTGACCGAGTCTACTAGGAAATACGCCGGCGAACTCAACAGAATTGCTATTTTTGCAGTTATATATAAGTCTGAGAATTTCAGATTTTTTACATGGTGTTAATAGGAATATTTGCAGAATCTATACAAAAAGCGACATTATTGAGGTTTTATTCTGAACCAAGAACAATAACTTTTGGGATTCGGAGCTGACCGAGTCGACTATGAAATACGCGTACGAACTCAACAGAATTGTTATCTTTCCAGTTATATATAAGTCTGAGAACTTTGGATTTTTTACATGTTGCTAATGAGACTATTTGCAATACTGTACAAAAATCGACAATATTGAGATTTTTCTCTGAACCAAAAAAAGTACTTTTGGGATTCGAAGCTGAAAGAGTCTACTATGAAATACGCCGACGAACTCAACAGAATTGTTATTTTTCCATTTATGTACAAGTCTGAGAACTTTAGATTTTTAACATGTTGTAAATAAGACTATTTGCAATATCTATACAAAAATCGATATTATTGAGATTTTTTTCTGAACCAGAAAAAAAACCTTTTGGAATCCGGAGCTGACCGAGTCTACTATGATATACGCTGTCGAACTCAACATAATTGTTATTTTTCCAGTTATATACAAGTCTGAGAACTTTAGGTTCTTTACATGTTGTTAATGAGACTATTTGCAATATCAGTACAAAAATTAACATTATTGAGATTTTTTTCTGAAACAAAAAAACAACTTTTGTTTTTCGGAGCTGACCGCGTCTACTATGAAATACGCTGCCGAAATCAATAGAATTGTTATTTTTCCATTTATATACAAGTCTGAGAACATTAGATTTTTAACATGTTGTAAATAAGACTATTTGTAATATCTATACAAAAATCGAAATTATTGAGATTTTTGTCTGAAACAAAAAAAAACCTTTGGGATTCGGAGCTGACCGAGTCTACTATGAAATACGCCGACGAACTCAACAGAATTGTTATTTTTCCATTTATATATAAGTCTGAGAACTTTAGTTTCTTTACATGATGTTAATAATACTATTTGCAATAGCTATACAAAAATCGATATTATTGAGATTTTTTTCTGAAACAAAGAAAAAAACTTTAGGGTTTCGGAGCTGACCGTGTCTACTATGAAATACGCTGTCGAACTCAACAGAATTGTTATTTTTCCAGTTATATACAAGTCTGAGAACTTCAGATTTTTTACATGTTGTTAATTACACTATTTCCAATACCTATACAAAAATCGGCATTATTGAGATCTTTGTCTGAACCAAGATCAAAAACTTTCGAGATTCGGAGCTGACCGACTCTGCTATGAAATACACTGACCAACTCAACAGAATTGTTATTTTTTCAGTTATATAAGAGTCTGAGAACTTTGGATTTTTTATATGTTGCTAATGAGACTATTTTCAATATCTGTACAAAAATCGACATTACTGAGATTTTGTTCTGAACCAAGAACAATAACTTTCGGGATTCGGAGCTGACCGATTCTACTATGAAATACACTGACGAACTCAACAGAATTGTTATTTTTACATTTATTAATAAGTCTGAGAATTTTAGATTTTTTACATGTTGTTAATAAGACTATTTTCAATATCTATACAAAAATCGATATGATGGAGATTTTTTTCTGAACCAAAAAAATATCTTTTGGGATTCGGATCTGGCCGAGTCTGCTTTGAAATGCATTGACGAACTCAACAGAATTATTATTTTTCCAGTTATATATAAGTCTGAGAACTTTATATTTTTCACATGTTGTTAATAAGACTACTTGCAATATCTATATAAAAATCGGCATTATTGAGATTTTTTCCTGAAGCAAAAAAACAACTTTTGGGTTTCGGAGCTGACCGAGTCTACTATTAAATACGCTGACGAACTCAACAGAATTGTTAATTTTCCAGTTATAAACAAGTCTGAGAACTTCAGAATTTTTCACATGTTGTCAATAAGACTATTTGCAATATCTGCACAAAAATCGACATCATTGATATTTTTTCCCCAACCAAAAAAAACAACTCTTGGGATTCGGAGGTGACTGAGTCAACTATGAAATACGCTGACGAACTCAACAGAATTGTTATTTTTCCAGTTATATAAAAGTCTGAGAACTTTATATTTTTCACATGTTGTTAATAAAACTATCTGCACTATCCATACAAAAATCGACGTTATTGAGATTTTTTTTTTAACCCAAAAAACAACTTTTGGGATGCGGATCTGACCGAGTCTGCTATGAAATACGCTGACGAACGCAACATAATTGTTATTTTTCCAGTTATATGTAAGTCTGAGAACCTTAGATTTTTTACATGTTTTTAATAAGACTATTTACAATATCTACACAAAAATCGACATTATTGAGATTTTTTTCTGAACCAAAAAAACATCTTTTGGGAATCGGATCTGGCCGAGCCTGCTATGAAATGCACTGACGAACACAACAGAATTGTTATTTTTCCAGTTATATATAAGTCTGAGAACTTTATATTTTTCACATGTTGTAAATAAGACTACTTGCAATATCTATACAAAAATCGGCATTATTGAGATTTTTTCCTGAACCAAAAAAACAACTATTGGGATTCGAAGCTGACCGATTCCACTATGAAATACACTGATGAACTCAACAGAATTGTTATTTTTACAGTTATAAATAAGTCTGAGAATTTTAGATTTTTTACATGTTGTTAATAAGACTATTTTCAATATCTATACAAAAATCGACATCATTGAGATTTTTTTCTGAACCAAAAAAACATCTTTTGGGATTCGGATCTGGCCGAGTCTGCTATGAAATACAATGACGAACTTAACAGTATTGTTATTTTTCCAGTTATATATAAGTCTGAGACGTTTAGATTTTTCACATGTTGTTAATGAGCCTATTTGCAATATCTATACTAAAATCTACATTATTGAGATTTTTTTCTGAACCACGAACAATTACTTTTTTGGTTTCGGAGCAAACCGAGTCTACTGCGAAATACACTGACGAACTCAACAGAATTGATATTTTTCCAGTTATATAAAAGTCTGAGAACTTTATATTTTTCACATATTGTCATTAAGTCTTTTTGCAATATCTGTAAAAAAATGGACATTACTGAGATTTTGTTCTGAACCAAGAACAATCACTTTTGGTATTCGGAGCTGACCGAGTCTATTATGAAATACGCTCTCGAACTCAATAGAATTGTTATTTTTTCAGTTATATGTAAGTCTGAGAACCTTAGAATTTTAACATGTTTTTAATAAGACTATGTGCAATATCTATACAAAAATCGACATTATTAAGATTTTTTTCTGAAGCAAAAAAACAACTCTTGGGATTCGGATCTGACCGAGTCTACTATTAAATACGCTGACGAACTCAACAGAATTCTCATTTTTACCGGTAATATATATGTCTGAGAACTTTATATTTTTCACATGTTGTTAATAAGACTACTTGCAATATCTATGCAAAATTCGGCATTATTGAGATTTTTTAATGAACCAAAAAAACAACTATTGGGATTCGGAGCTGACCGATTCTACTATGAAATACACTGACGAACTCAACAGAATTGTTATTTTTACAGTTATGAATAAGTCTGAGAATTTTCGATTTTTTACATGTTGTTAATAAGACTATTTTCAATATCTATACAAAAATCGACATCATTGAGATTTTTTTCTGAAC
>JAABKJ010009892.1:0-11097 GCA_011634705.1 Andricus grossulariae
ACGTCTTGGCAATATTGGTGTTTCGTAATAAGGTTCTTCGTGGAATATATACTCGTGTTAATGGCGCCGGAAAACGGACGAAAATAAATATAAACAGCGGCGCAGTTGACTCATTGAACCAAGACGAAATAGATGAAACTCCCGTAGGCAACTATCATCCAATCAGTAAGAATTATATAATATTACATTTAAACGAAATGTAAACCTCAGTCCTCTACACCATAATTCAATTTAAGAAAATAATGTGGAAGTGAAATACATTATTGTTTGTGATCCGATGTATGATCAAAATATTATATAATAATAAAATATTATTATATGGATATATTTCATTCGAAACCACCATTTTATGAGCCTATAACACCCGCTGGAAAGTGAGCGTTAGATAGCCCTTTACCGAACGGTGTCAGCTACTGACAGATTATTAGTTCCAAACACCGCCAGACTGACAGATTACCAGTTTCACAAATTGCCACTAAATAACGCATAATATATTCTCTAACCTTACTGCTGACATATATACATAATACTCTAGCTCGGACTTGACCATTCTTAAATTTCGCGCTATACGGGATTACCAATCACAGCCAAACAGATGACTGCCAAGTAGAGAAGGGGAGTCACCATCATATGACCTATATCATGAAATTTTAGCGTCACCTGACAGTCAGCATAAGGTCGGTGAAATCCTCTAATTACGTAAAAATTGGTTGTATTTTCATTATTGTAAATCATTAGTAGGTTTATAATAAACGCAAAAAGGTTTATTCTGCCAGCGGATATTAAATGAAAGTTTGGAATTCAAAACAGTACAGTTTCCTGCTAACATAACTTACGCAGTACTTAGTTATAATGTTTCTAATAAATACTTAAAATTAAAAAACAAAGGCTGAATGAATAAGTAAATTTATTCTCGAAGGATATGAAATATATATTAATTTAAGGATAAATTATGTATCCATGTATTATAACATGCAGGATATATTTTCTATATGTGTATATTACTTTAATATAGATAGAATGCAATTATTGCATGTATATTTCTTTTAAAAATGGATGCGCTTCAACTCTCAATAATTTTTGTACGTTTGTTACTTTATTTACTCAGTTAACACTCATTTATTGCATTATGGTAATTCCATGCTGCACCGATTCATACTTTTCCGCATTCTCCCACTTTTGCATATGGAGGGATCTACTTGGAAACATAAAATGTTTAGATTGAGATTTACAAAATATCACTTATTTCTAAGTCATCTCCATTAATTTTTACATTTACGAACTGACAATCGTATAAAAATCCTATCTGCTATATTTAAGTATCCATTTTTTAATATAAATCTACTTGTGATGTAATATACTATTGTAGATTAGTATAAAGACTTATTGTATCGACAAAAATCAACCTCTGCTTTTTTGTTTTATGAAACTATTCATTTATAGTCATAGCTTGTAATGTTACATGGGAAAATAAGTTCGGATTCGGATTTAGCGCGTCAAAATCCTTCGGAAATGTTTGGTGTGCTTTCTGGATTTTGACTTCCGTCAAATTTTGTCGGCCTGTGTTATTGATACCTTTTATCTACTGTCTTTGTATTGTAAAATAAGGAAGCACACGGCAGCTGAAGTGCCAAAATTTGATTCAACTGGCATCTCTCCTTCACTCATTTTGAACGAGAAAAAAGGCAAACAATCTTGAAAATTATGATGTCAATTTTCAGAAGATAAAATAAAAAATTATCCCCATTATTATTCTTTAATTGTATCCGATGCGAATTTTCATATTTATTAATTATATTTGATCGATGTAAATTATCTCGAAAAAGCGGATGAGAAGCCGTGACCTCTTTCGAAATTATCAGAACGGCATAAAAAAACGTTTTCTTATAGGGTAAGAGTACCAGTTATTGGCACCTTGAGAGGAAATAAATGAACAAAGAAAATATTTTTTACAATCAAAGAAGTATTTTTTACGTATTTACGAAAAATTTATTTTAATTTAAGAATAATTTCCTTGACTTAATTTGCAAAATTTAGGAAATGAAAAGCAAATCCTTAACTTTAAATCTAGACCAAGGACACGGATAAGTATCAAGTGAACGGCACGAAATAACGTTTTCTTCTAGATTATTTCTTCTATCAATACTTCTACATCTATTTTAACCTAAACATTAAATAGAATAATTTCTGACTCCTTAACTACCTATGAATATTCTGTTAAAAATTCACTTACTTTTGAAGATTACATTAACAAAACTAAAATTCCTGATGACCATATCATGGCTTCTTTAGGTGTCTCATCACTTTCATGAATTTGAAATATTCTTCAATTTTCAACATTTGAAAATTAAATTGAATTTTCATTTTCAACAACCGAATTTCCAGCAGATATCAATTATATTTTTAATTGTACATAATTTTATGCAGTTGAATATTGAATTTATTTAAATATTTAACAGCTGAGAATTGAAACTTGAATTTTCAATTTATTTCCATTTTCAATCCCTGAAAATTCAAAATTAAATTTTCAACAGTTGAAAATGAAATTTAAAATTACCTTCCATTTGAAATTTCCTAACACTTTTCAAAATCTTGCAAAAGCTTTAAAATAGTATTTCGAAATGTTTAGAATTTTCGAAATTTTCAATAACTGCTAAATACATTTAAAAATGATTCCAATTTTTCTCAAACTTGAAAAAAATTCTGCGAAATAAACATTTCCTCAAAATCTTCCAGATTCTTTTTTTAATCTCGATCTTGAAAGGAAATGTACATTTCTAAAGACATTTTTCAGTATAATATATGCTGAGATAAGTACGCAGTAGCATGGTTCATTAAATTATCCAAAAATTAGATACAGAATTACGTTGAAAGTTGTAGCGTCGGCTGGTTTGAATGGGAGAATTGGTTTAAACGTACCAACGCAACATAATGCAGTAGCCTTCGGTTGAGCTTTACATCGCCCCGCTTAGCAGCAAGCTCGAGTTTCAGAGCCTTACAAGAAGAAGAGTCAGCTGAGCCGCCAGGTATGGCTCTGTACCCTGTTATCGTCTTCAGCCATGTAGGGCTTGAATATATATTTTTCGAGATCATCGCAGAAATAGAAAGGAATAGAAAGAAACAGATTGTGGTAACATAATGTGAAATACTCTAGAACTTATATTAAAATTCAGAACTTAAAGAATAAAGAAGACAGGACACAAACTACTTTTGATGAAGAGGCAAATCATGTTGCCGTGTGAATGCGTTCAGTCCTTTCCTCCCTTACTGTGGAGATGGAGTAAGAAGCCAGCGGTTTTTTGGTCTGTTTAAGAGGCCCGGCGCAGCATACGAAAAGGTGGATTCCCTATCGATGTTTCCGCTCGTGGGACATATAGCTTGCCATCGGATCTTATTGCAACAGATTTTCCATCTCGTTTATGTTCTACAAATAACACATTATCAAATAAATATTGCGGAACGTCCTGCGAGAGGACCCCGAAAGAGAGAACACATAGTTGCACTCACCATCTGTGCTTCATTTTCAGCCAGCCCGAATCTTGCAAGGCGAGTGTAACATGGTCGTATTTTCTAATCTCATATGTGTATCTGAGACAAGCATTTCGCAACCTCTGTATCCTCCCCTCTCTCCCTCTCTCTCTTTCTCTCTCTCAGAGTGGCATTCAGGCAAGCACCATATGTCGTAAACGCATGTTGAAAGAGGGACAGTACCAAAGACTGACAAAGCAACAGTTTTACCCTGAGTGGAAGGGAGCGACGGAAATGATACACTTTTCTTAAACGAAGATACGCCGCTTCGATCTAAGTTGTTACATGATCCTCAAAACTCCAACAGGATTGCATTCAAATATTTAGGTTTTTCTCTTGACCTACGATGGACAACAAGAATCCGTCTATTGCAAAGTTGGGCAAGCAAGTATCTTTAAAATCGCCAATAGGAAAACTAACGGACTAAGCGGGGTCAATAAAAAAAGCTCGCTTTTCAGCCCAACTCGCGATGAATTTCAAAGTCAGGGAGAACGCTGTGGTAGCCTCATCCAGATCTTTCAGATTGCAGCGGACATATACCTGCGTGTCATCCGCATACATATATGGATCGTGACTGTCACTTTGTCCCCGGATACCGTCTCCAAAATCGACAGGAATTTTATCAAGGGGTCTGGAAGGTCGTTAGTGTAAACAGAGAAAATAGGGTGAATGAGAACGGCACCCTGTGGCACCCCTTTACTTAGTGGTCGCATGGGTGAAGATCGGCAGGTTAAGGTATCCGATAATTCAACTCGCTGGCTTCTATTTGAGAGAAAGCCACTAAACCAAGACATTTCTTTCCTAGAAATTCCCTGAGATATTAGTTTGGCTAGAAGTAGTTGGTGATCGAGAGTTTTGAACGCCCGAGTTAGATCGAGTAGGGCTAAAATAGTGAACTCCAAACAGTCCAGTGACCGTCCTATCCCGTCAGGTACTTATATCAAACTTGTAGTGGCCGAGAAACCTTCGCTGAAACCCTACTGGTGATTTGAGAATTTTTCATTATTGCTTATATATTGTGAGAGCTGCTGAGTGAAAATTGTTTCCATGATCTTTGACAGGTAAGGGAGAATAGTAATCGGGTGTAAATCCTTCTAGGAAGTTTGTTGGTCAAATTTTAGAAAAAGGGCGGACAATGCCCACCTTTCATGCTGTAGGTAATATCCCTGTCCGCAAAGAGGATTTCAATATTTCATGTAAAGCAGGCAAACAAGAGGGGACACATAGGAGGATCGTTGAAATATGTATTCATACCATTGAAGCCGGTAGCCGTACATTTAATTGATTTAACCGCTGCGTACAACCGACCAATGTCAAACTCGTAAGCTTTAAAATTACAAAAATATTATTATAACAATTTATAGAATGCTATTAAAATATATAAAAGTGGTCGAAAAAACCTATTTAGTATTATCATACTTAAGTATCAAAATTGTAAAAAAAACGGTAGAAATGAACTAACTTTGAATGATACGTTTTTTTTATAAGATTTTCTGGTGAATTATAATTTCATGTTGTAAAAAAGAAATTTAAAAATAATAGCGTCATTCATATTGAATTTATTTTGATTTTTTCGTTATAATTAGAGGAACTTCTGCAAATTAAGTCGAGTGTCCGTCCGTCCTTCAATCCATACATCCGTATGTCGTGCTTTTTTCCAAGGAAACTTAAATATTTATTTTTGAAAGAATCATTATGATAACAGATTAACGCATTAAAAAAAAAACTCGTATTTTTAGCTTCGCGGGAATTTTCATTCCACGGATAAACATTTTTTATGAGTACTTTGCAATGATGTAATATTTATTCGTGTCCTTGGTTTAGATTGAAAGAGATATAATATGCTTGATTTGATAAATTGAACAAATTTTCTGAAGAATAATATTTCAATATAATGGATTTTTATTTAACAATATATTCATTATTGTTTAAAAAAATTGTTATAAACAAATTTATGTTTTCAACTTCTTCCATTGACAAGGTTCTTCTTCAAGGCGAAACCAATTATTCTTATGTCAAGAATTATATCTCGCCGAAAAAAAGGACCTTCTAAATTAAAAAAGGTGAAACGCAGCGATTCATTTTATGAAAATTAACCAATACAATTATAGTTATTACTGTATGTTAAAAATTGCAATTTCCTTGGTAATGATATTCTATATTATAATATTATATTATACTCTGTAGAAAAAATATGACATGTTCAAAGATGTGAAATTTTTATAATAATTTTTGCCAACAATCAAAAGTGTTGTTGAATTATAACTGCTTGTATAAAGGTATTTAATTCTTGATAGGAAAAAAATGTCACAGAAGAAATTGTTTGTGCTTGAAACTGCTTAATAAGTACATTATTTTCTTAAGAAACTTTAATCACAATTTATACGACAATAAATACTGTTGTCGTTTAGTTTCGGGTCGTAATTAATTGTCAATGTTTCATTACCTAACGACGAAATCAGTGTATGTATCTTTAATAATTGTTTCTCACGCCAAAGAGATTATCGAGTTTTTAGATTTTTTGAAATTATTTTCTAGAGCCTTCTAAAGTTGACACTAAAACATGAAAATTTTGTTTTTTCTTATTTTTGAGAAAAATGTTCATAAAGTTCATAGCTCTGTACGCGCTGCACACTGGAACGAAACGCATTATTTCCGTTCAAAAAGTTTTGCAGCCTAGAATAAATTTTGCTCTGATCCTCACTGCATTTTTTTTCAAATCAAGTGAAATGGAATTTTAAACACCAGTGAGAAACGCGATTTTGAAATTTTTTTCGTTCACATATTATATTTGTACTAAAACTTTTATGAAAATTTTATGTTTGACTAAATAATTTTTGTCATTTCAGCTACAACTAATCTAAGTACCTGTCTTATAAATAGTCTTGAATCAATGTACGGGGACTCATTGAACACAAATAATTCGTCTATTGAATCAATAATTTGTTATAAACAAATTAAATAACTAAATAGGCAAATATTTTTATTTACTTTGAGACATTTTGTTGTTGCTATAATTGCTTCAAGGTGTTGTAAAAGTAAATTTCACTTATGAAACTTTCTAAAAAACTAACAACAATCATTGTTATAAACCATTTTTTGGCATAATATTTAAATTTGAGGTTTCTCAGATTCAAATTTTCCTTACCAACGGGAATTTCTACTGATATTCCTGAAATAATTTTTTTTGGGCGAAAATTGAACTGGTTGGTTGAAAACTTACATTTGTTCAAGAATTTATATCTTGTGTTTTTGAAAACTCAAATGTTTTGTGAAATTTTTGGTGAGTTAAACATTCAAATATTTTATAAAAATTCTTTTATTTGGGTTGGAAACTCAACTATTTGTTCGAAAATTAACCTTTTCTTTGAAAATTCCTATTTTTGGGTGAAAAATATAAGTATTTTTCGGAAATTCTTTTTCATTTGGATTGAAAATTCAACAATTTTGCATCGAATTCATGTATTCTGTTGAACTTCGTCTATTTTGTTGAATTTGCAATACGTGACGATTATAACTTTCCTATCACTTTCATTGGTCTGAAACTCTAAGGTTGCTAATAATGCTTTACGAAGTTTAAAATTATCAAAAAATGACGCACTTGACTCAAAAATCGTTTTAAAACAAATTACAAGTTTGCAAATCCATAGGCATAGAAAACTTTAGGGTCATAAAAATTAACGTGACAGTTCAAAGGAGTTTAATTAGCGTTTACTTGAAAAAAAAAATTATCTCAGTTTCTCAAGGTAAAATAATGATAAGCGTGCGACGAATTAGCCGCCACTGGATTAAATAAATCAATTAATGCTGAGAGTTAAGACCTTTATGATCTATGTTCGGGAAGATAAAATATAAAATATCTCAGAATAGTATATATACATAAAAGATCGTAATAATAATTAGTTGCGCTGTTCTCAGCATTCTTCGTTATTCTTTTTTCTTTATTTTGAAAAAATGAGGATCGTTCATACTCTGATTTTCACCATGGTTGTTATTCTGAATTCTATTGGTGAGTAGAATTACTTAATATAATTCTTTTGCTACTTAACAGTCATTACAGAGTGTCACCTATGTCTATTTTTCTGAGACCGACAGAAGGCCGAAAAATGACAGTGAATTTATATACGGGTGGGGAATTTTAGAAACTCTTACAGTTTCATTAGAAGAACTCAAATAATAAGGACTCCAAGTAGAAAGTATTAGATCTTCAGCAGCTTCTCTTAATGTTTTCAAAGTCTTCCCTCACAATTTTCCCACAATGAGTTCATAACATACACACATAGTTGAATACAAATTTAATCGTATTCCTTTTTGCAGATTTAAGTTCACAGTTCGACTGCTTACCTAATGGCGACCCTATTCCATATGTTCCTCGTGGTGAACCTTCTGACTCTCCTAGCGGACATTCCCCAGAAAGAACTCTTCCTACTGCCGAGCCTTCTCATCGTGTCAGGTCTAGGAATCGTTCTACCACGCATCGTCCTTTCGTATTTGGTTATAAACTTGAAGACCTTAGTTTCATTCGGCTTATTCCCCACAGGAACGCGCACCGGTTATTCGAAATTCGAAAATACACTTTTCCTGAGCATAAGCACCTTGAACTAAAAGGAAAAAATAATGCATATTTTCCCCTGCCTACCGAAGAGCGAATTGTTTTATCAACATCCACTGGTGACATCTTGGCAATATTAGAGCGTAATAATACAATTCTTCGTGGAATATATACTCGTGTTGATGGCGTTGCAACAAGGTCGAAAATAAACATGAAAAGCGGTGCGGTTGGCTTATTGAACCAACCTGAATGCAACGAAACCCCCTTAGGCAGACATAATAAAATCTCCCAGAGTTTTAGAATATTCCATGTAAACGAAATGTAAACCAATATCCTCCATACTATAATTCAATTCATGAAAATGTTAAAGTAAAATACATTATTCTTAGTCATCCGATGCTCATGCAAACTCCTACAAATAACTGGTAATTACAATAAGAAGTCAATTTATTATCGTTCCTAAGGCCTTACTGTTTCTTCAGTTTCCCAAACTCCGTTTGCGAAAACAGATCAAGAAGTGTTTTATTTTTATTATCGGACTCGGCTGTAAGGTGTGGGATGAAGTGGGATAAAGTGAAAATTTGGGGCGGTAGGAGATAACAGTCTTGAGAGATATCCGTCTTTTGCAGAAGGTGCTGCATGGGGAGGTGCCACTTACCGACGAAGTCGTAGGCTCATCCATGGTCCATTCCGATCGTTCCGTGCGCGTGCACTAAACGCACGCGCTGTTCACGTCCATGGAGGTTTACAATATTAAGAACAAACTATCTAAAATTGCATTTTTAAACGAAATCTCTTAAAATTCTTTGGATTTTTGAATTATTTAAGCTACAAGGCCTCTGACTCACTTCAAATACCAAATTTCGTTCAGAATTTAATTATATTCTTGAAAATTCAACAATTTTATTAAAAAGTCATACTTCTTCGCTGAAAATTCAACTGTTTTGTTAAAAATTCAACAAATATATTAGAATTTATTTTCCTTGTCTAAAGATTTTTCTAAATTATAAATTCAACTATTTTGACAAAATATTACATTTTATTTAGAAAATATAATTTTTTCCATGTTTTAGAAAAAAAGTTGTTCAAAGAAGTAACGTCTATTTAGAAAATTAAAAATTGCTTCATAGGTCATGAGGGTATTTCAGTTTGTTCGTATCAAGATTTCTTTCAACAAATGACTCGACTCTTTTGTTTTCTTAAAATATAACAATTTTTAAACCAATATAAATTTTCTACTAAATAAATTAATTTCGAGATCCAAAGTACAAATTTTCCACAAAACAGTAAAATATGAGTATGAGTCAACCAAAAAGCTGAGATTTTAAGAGAGAAAGTACAAATTTCAAGAAAATAATTTGATTTCGAACGAAATTTAGTCTCTGAAGTGAGTTAGAGGCCTGCAGATTAACTAATTTTGGAACCAAGACGACCTGAATTCTTTGATTAGAACACGTACCCTGTTTAAGTAATCAATTAAGTTTTATTTTAAGAGATATAACGGAATTCAATTGATTTTAAACGATTTTAATGTTTTTAAGTTAGTTTTTGTAAATCCGAAGAATTTTAAGAGGTTTCGTTTCAAAATGCATTTTGAAATTGTTTGTTCTTAATATATTTAACGTTCAGCGACGTGAACCGCGCGTGCGTTTAGTGCTATCTTGGACAGAAATATTTAATTATACTTCAAGTGTCACGATCAAATTACTATTAATAAGGCATTTTTAGAAGAGGAAATATTCTCGACAAGAGATTTAATACTTTCACGGCGGTTCATTATGATGAATATAAATAAAAAACTTCAAGCTTTTTCGGGGTTCAATCGTGTGCAAAACTACGAAAACTGCCAACGTTTCGTGAACATTGTAGTCTACTTCTGCAGGGCTGACCTGAAACTTTTTTTTTTCTAAAAAAGACTTGATTGGCCAACCAAGTTCGAGGAGTTCCCACCATGGGGTACTCTGGCCAATCATAAGCATCGTAGAGGATCTATATAAGAACAACATAACCTGAAACTTCAGCTTCAGGTCAGCGCTGAAGAAGTGAAGTGCAATGTTCACGAAACGTTGGCAAGATTCGTAGTTTTGCACACGATTGAAACCCGAAAAAGCTTTAAATTTTATACTTGAATTCGTCACGATGAATCATCGTGAAAGTATTGTATCTATTGTCAAAAAACTTTACGGGGAGAGTTTTCTTACTAAAATTAATACTTTTAGTAAGCTCAGGTCTTCTCAAGGCACGCTACTAACATCTTTAGCTTTCTTAAAACGGTGTAGGGACAATAACATCGTCACAAAATTCTTACAATTAAAAAATCATTTGGGAACATCCTAATCCATATCAATTCTACATAAAACAAGTTTGCTTCTCTTGAAAGAAAGAATACAACATACCAAATTTGTCTTGCACAGTACCTCCCAAAAACTATTGACACTTCACCTTTTCCTCTCAAACACTCTCAGATTTGACATTCGGTCTACATTGGACCGCATAACATTTGACTGATCATAACGGATTGAAGATCTTTCTACTCAAAAGAAAAAAATATATTGAAATAAAATGAAATTTGACGAATTACTTCCAGTAAGGCACACACCATTAACTCACACAGTAAAAAACATCTCTAGCCATCCCCTCAGCAACGAAATGATTTCAGCCTTATCTAAAGGACATAATTTTGCAGTAGCACCCTCCAAAATCCCAAAAGAAGAAATCATCAGTACCTACTAATCCCACCTTTCCAAGACTTTACGGACTCCCAAAAATAAAATAAAAACAACATTTCACTCACACTGATCGTCAGCGCAAGAAACTCACCAACTTACAACCTAGCACGCTTTCTCGCCAAAGAACTGAATCGTTTTACAGGAAACTCTATCACGCACGTCCAAAACTCTTTTGACTTCATCAGAAAGATACAGCAGATCCACATTCAAGCCCAAGACATCTTAGTGAGTTTCGACGTAGAATCTCTCTTTACGAAAGTACCAATCTCTGATACAATCGATATTATT
>JAABKJ010009893.1:0-11097 GCA_011634705.1 Andricus grossulariae
AATGTTGTAAACGTGCAGAATTGAAAAATTTTGCTTTAAAATTTTCTACATTATTTTTCGAAATTTTAGAGAATCATCTTCTAATATTCTCTCAAAATTAATGTACAATAATCAATTTTTTACAATATGTAATAATCATACAGAACAAAAAAATGTTATGAATGATTTAAAATTTACATTGGTGGAAAATAGTATTCCTTCCTTTGAATTTAAAATCAATCATTTATTTGTAAAGAGTAAAAACAAATAATTATTTCACCTTGCACTCTAAAAGACTATTTTGTGATCTGAAAATTAATTGTTATCATTTCCACAATGATGATTTATTATGAAAAAGTGATTCACACATGTAATAGTTTCAAAAAAGCGCGCCATTTACAGCCAATGAGACCGCCGATGTAACGCATGCGCAGTGAAGTTGGGGAGCCAAATTGAGAGCACTGCAGTTGTCAGATGAATACTTCGCTAATCAATGGAGCCACTGAATATCATTATTCTGATTGGTTTAGCACTTTGCAGGATGTGGCGTTTCAAGGTCACAGAGTTATTTGAATAGAGCTTTCGATATTTTCTTTAAAATATTTTTTTCGAAAAAATTAGGTATATAAACAAATTTTTTAGTGAACTGAAAGGTTTTAAATTTTATGATCTATTTAAAAATAATATTATCAAAAATTCATGCAATAATCTCATTCTACTTATTATTATTCAAACGCGAGCAATTTATATTAAGGAAAATATAAAGTAGAATTACATTTTCTTATAAGTGAATTAATATTTAAAAATCAATTTGTTTATAATGTTAGACTTAGAGGCCGACTTTGAACTAATTTACCAATTTACGGAGGGGGAACTTAGCGACTTTTACTGAAAAACAAAACAAAATTAATAGAATCCGAAAAGCAAACCCAACTATTTTTGGTTGAAAGTTAATTTTTTTGGCTGGAAAGTCTTCTATTATATTTTTGGTTTGGAATTGATCTCTTTTGGTTAAAAATTCTAATATTTGGTTGAAAACTTAATTATGTTGTTGAAAATGAAGCTATTTTGTTGAAAATTAGTTTCATTTTGGTTAAAAACTAATTTTTTTATCTGAAAATTCAACTATTCCACTTTTGGTTGAAAATGTATACTTTATAAGTAGAAAATTTAACTATTTGATAGAAAATGTTTGCACTTTTTTGAAAATTCATCCTTTTGGATAGAAAATTATTCTTGCTTCTTGAAAATTCATCATTCTGGTTAAGGATTCATTTTGATTCATCACTTTGGGTAGAAAATTAATCTTCTTTGTTGCCAACTTATCAATTTGGTTTAGGATTCAACTATTTTCTTTAAAATTGCTCTTTTTGGTTGTATGCAACTGGTTGAAAATTTGTTGTTTTTTTTTGTTGAAATCATTTTTTCAAACTGAAAATTTTACGATTTTATTGTTCGTTGAAAACTTATCTTTTTTAGTTGAAACTTCAGCCCTTTTATTGAAAATTCGTCATTTTATGTTTAAAATTAACCTTATTTGTAGCCAGATTATCTATATGATTGAAGATTCAACTATTTTGTTAAAAACTTCACATTTTTTCGTTGAATTCAGTTGGCAGATAACTCGTTTTTTGTTGTTGAAAAGTAATCTTTTAAACTGAAAATATAACTAGTCAATTTTTGATTGAAAATTAATCTATTTTCTTGATTGAATTCGTCTTTTAGTAGAAAATTAATCTTCATGGTTGAAAATTCATCTTTGCAGGTTAAAAATGCAGCCATTTGGTCTGGAATTCAAGTACTTTGTTTGAAGTTTAATTATTTTGTTGATATTTTCGTGTTGAAAATTTAACTGTCTTCTAAAAAATTCGTCTTTTTAATTTTTAATTTGAAAAATCTTAATTTGAAAACTTATCTTTTTTGTTTGAAAATTCAAGTGCATTCGAAAAAATTCGTCTTTTTGGCTAGTAAATGTAACAATTTGGTGAAAAGTTTAATTATTTTATTGAAAACTCGTTTCTATTGTTTGAAAGTTCAACTATTTGATTTTTAATGTAACTGTTTGTTTGAGAATTAATTTTTGTTGCTGCTGGAAATTCGTATTTTTGGGTTGAAACTGAGAGGTAAGTAGATAAATCTAAATACAGTCAGCCGTAAATAAGTGATAAAGACCATCATGGTCAGCCACTAATGTATTCCTGGTTATATTTTGTTGCTCGAATATTCTAGAAAAGCTCATCAAAGATTCAAAATCCAGTGATATTCTGAGAGCTAACAACATACAGTTGTAAAAGAACGAAAGCCATAAGAGACTTTGCATTCAAAATAGACTTGAAAGCTTCCACATTATAATTTATGTAAATCCTGGATATGGTATTTACATTTATGAAGTAAAAAAAATAGTCAAAGTAGGCGCCACCCTTCCCCAAGTTCTTTCTCCTTCACTTCCCCCTCTCTTCTCTTCCTCAGCTAACATTCCCCTTCCCCTACTTTCCTTCCCCAGCGCTCACATCCCCTCTACTACTCACACTCATTTCTAATAATTTCCCCTACTTCCCCTTTATTACTCTCACTTATTCTACTACCTCTCTTTCATTTCCCCTACTTCCCCTACTCTCCCTCATTTATGTTACTCTCCCTCCTTTATTTCCCCTACATCCCTATCCCTCATTTACCCACAGTCCCCATCACTTCCCCTTCACTCATTTTCTCTAATTTCCCCTCATTTCTTTTTACTTCCCTCACTTTCCCACTTTTCGTTTCCCCTTTGCAACACTTACTTTCCCTTCCCTCATTTTCTCTCACTGTCCCTACGTTCCCTACCTCATTTTTCCTCAATTCTCCTACCTTCCCTCCTAATATTTTCTCTAATTTCTTTTCACTTCCCTCACTTTCCCACTCCTCATTTCCCCTTTGCAAACCTCAATAACCCTTCCCTTTTTTCCTCTCACTGTCCCTACTTTCCCTACCTGATTTTGCCTCAATTCTCCTACCTTCCCTCCTCATGTTTTCCCTAATTTCTTTTTACTTTCCTCACTTTCCCACTCCTCATTTCCCGTTTGCAGCCCTTAATTGCCCTTCCCTTATTTCCTCTCACTGTCCCTACTTTCCCCACCTCATTTTGCCTCAATTCTCCTACCTTCCCTCCTCATATTTTCCCTAATTTCCTTTTACTTCCCTCACTTTCCCACTCCTTATTTTCCCTTCGCAACCCTTAATTACCCTTCCCTTATTTCCTCTTACTGTCCCTACTTTCCCTACCTCATTTTTCTTCAATTCTTCTACCTTCCCTCCTCATATTTTCCCTGATTTCTTTTTACTTCACTCACTTTCCCACTCCTCATTTCGCCTTTGCAACCCTTAATTACCCTTCCCTTATTTCCTCTCACTGTCCCTACTTTCCCTACCTCATTTTTCCTCAATTCTCCTACCTTCCCTCCTTATATTTTCCCTCATTTCTTTTTACTTTCCTCACTTTCCCACTCCTCATTTCACCTTCGTAACCCTTACTTTCCCTACCCTTATTACCTCTCACTATCTCTACTTTCCCTACCTCATTTTTCTTCAATTCTCCTACCTTTCCTCCCCATATTTTCCCTCTTTTTTTTACTTCCCTCACTTTCCCACTCCTCATTTCACCGTTGCAACCCTTATTTTCCCTTTCCTTATTTCCTATCACTGTCCCTACTTTCCCTATCTCATTTTTCCTCAATTCTCCTACTTTTCCTCCCCTCATGTTCCCTCACTTCTCTTACTTTCCCTCTCTTCATTTCCTCTCGTTTCCCCTACATTTCCTTCCCTCATTTTCTCTCATTTCCCCTACTTTCTCTCCCATCATTAACCCTTACTTTCCCTCTCCTCATTTACCCTATATTTCCATGGTTTTGATTCTTAAAAAATCTCGAATTCCTTACCTGAATGTTTAAGGGGTGTTAAAACAACCCTTAAAATAAATTTAGCTAGTTTTCTTGCTAGCAAATGTTTTCTGCACTTATTGCAAAGTCATTTCTGAAACCAATATTTTTAATTTTAAAATCTACCGTGATAATGATTGTTCGGAAATGTCGATTTTTTTTCTTGAATGTTTAAGGAATTTTAAAACATTCCTTAAAATAAGTTTAACGACATTTTCTGATAAGGGATACTATCCACATTCATTTTGAAAAGATTAAGTAGGGGATATCAGATGAAATGAGGGGAGAGTAGGAAAAGCGAGGAAAAAGGGTGAAGGGTCAGTGAGGCGAATCAGGGGTAATTAGGGGAAGTAGGGGCATTGAGGGAAAATTAGGTGGCCCCTACTTTGACTAATTTTTCTGATGATTCTCATTCGAATTATTGATCTGCAGGTTTTGAAATTGTAAAAAAATGTATAATAGGACATTTTGACTGAAAGCCATTATCTGCACATTTGGTGCGGTGATCTTTTCAGCTCTGGGTATCACATAAGTTTTAAAGGAATTTGCTCTACCGGAATAATGCTTTAATGGTATTGACCGATGAGAGAAGAAACTCTCTTTCCTCTTTTTTCGCGATGGTACCACGAAGAATGGTTCGCATGAATGCTTTCTACCTATACGCCTTGGGAATCTTAACGATGCTCTCTCGCGAAAGATAAGGTACTGCTTGGTGTAAATAAAGTCGCGTGTGTATAGGATCATCCCTCTCCAAGCACGATTCAACCCTCTATTCTCTTTTTCCCACTTCAGATGTCCGGAAACTTATTTGAGACAACTTTAGTCGAAGAAAAAATTTAGGAGGGTTTTCTTCTTTCATAATGTTTTATTCGACGAGCGGCAATATCTTATTTTATTAAACGCCTTTCCTTTAAGGATAAAAAACACCTCTTTATTATGGATAGCAATACAAATATTCCATAATAGAGGGAATATTTTTTGCTTTTTTTTTTTTGTCTCAAGCCTACAAAAGAAGTTTTTATAGTCTATAAAGACGTTAATTGAGTCGTTCAAACCTTCCACTACCCTACTTCCCTTCCCTTAATTACCCCTCACTTCGCATACTCCCCTCCCCCTCATTTCCCCTCCCCTCATCGCCCTACCCCTCACATCCTCTCTCATAATTTCACGTCACTCCCCTACTTCCTCTCCCACCATTCCCTCAACTAATTTTTCTCACCTCCCCTCCCCTCACTTCTCCTAGTTCCCTTACCACCATTTTTGTGCACTGCCCCTCCCCTCACTTATCATATTTTCCGCTCAATTTTCCCTCGCTTTCCCTCTCCATACTTCTCATGCATATCCTCCCTTCATTTTCCCTCAATTCTACACTTCCCCTCCCCTCATTTCCCTCCACCTCTCCTACTTCCCCTCTGTAATTTCTTCTTACTAACCCTACTTCTTTTATTTATTTTCCCTACTTTCCCATTCTTATTGCCTCTCACTGTCCCTACTTTCCCTCTTGTCATTTCCCATCACTTCCTACAATTTCCTTCCTCTCATCTCCCTTACTTCCCCTATTACCAGTTCTTCTCATTCCCATCCCTTCATTTCCCCCACTGCCGCTCCCCTTACTTCTCATACATCTCCTCCGATTTCCTTTACTTCCCCTCTCCTAACTTCCTATACTTTCCCTCCCCTAATTTTTATTCACTTCCCCTTTCATAATTTCTTCTCACTTCCCCTACTTCTCTTACTCATTTCCCTCACTTCCCTACCCTCATTTCCCCTTACTTCCCCTACTTTCAAAAATGATTAGCGTTACTGTTTTTGAGACTCTGTTTGATTCAATGGAATTTCGAGAGTTGAAGGAATTCAAAAGGAAATTAGGATACGAAGACGTAAGAGGGCTTGAGAACCTAATCCTCAATCTCATTAGGATATCATACGTGTAAGTGAGATTTCCCATCAATCGCAGGGAACCTGGTAATCTGAATCGTGGCATGGCAAATACGTGTCTGAATTTCCTGTCTTATCTATCTGCAGAATTTAGTATTCGGCTTCCGAGTACCTATCACATGTAACATGCGTATATGCGTCCTGCTATTCGATGGCAATTTGAGAAGCCCTAGACATGCCTTAGATACCTGAGGATCCAGATTCAAACCTGGCATCTAAAACAGACAGATGGGAACAAATTTTCTTGCAAAAGATCGAATCCATTTTAAAGCAGCCTTGAAGCAGCAGAATCTCTCATAATTTATTTCCCCTACTGCCCCTACTTTCCCCTCTTCTTCCCTACTTCCCCTCTCCTCACTTCACTCTTCGCCCCCCACCCCCCCTACCGATACGAAATTCTTCATCCTCTACTTACCCCTCTCCTCGTTTCCCCAGCTACACTCTCCTTCACATGATTCTCTTCCCCGATCTTCACTTCCCCACCCCTACTCACGCTCATTTCTACTCGTTTCCCCTAATTCCCGAACGTTACGTTCACTTTTCCTCCCTACTTTTCTCTCAACTTCCGCTTTCACAGTTCCCCTTCTATTATTACCCCTCACATCCCCATCTCATTTCTCTTAACTTCCCCTAGTTCACCTCCTATCATTTCAACTCACTTCCACTTCCATAATATACCCCTACTTCTTCTACTTCCCCTACGTTTATTTCCTGTCACCATCTTCATATCCCCTACTTCCCGTTCCACCAACCGCTTACTTTCCCCCTCCTATTTCCCCTAATTTCCCTCCTCTCATCCCCCCTTATTTTCCTAATTCCCGTCAGTTACACTTACTTCCCCTACTCCCCCTTCTTAGTTTTCCCTCGACTCCCTCTTTCACAGTTCCCCTTCCATTATTACCCCTCACAGCCCCACCTCATTTCTCTTTACTTCCTCTAGTTCGGTTCCATTCATTTCGACTCACTCCCCCTACCATAGTATCCCCCCACTTCTTCTACTTCCCGTCCCTTCATTTCCTGTCACTATCTTTATATCCCCTACTTCCCCTTTCACCAACCGCCTACTTTCTCTCACCTATTTCCCCTAATCGGGGGGAACATTTTCTAATGTAAGGAAAATGAGGGGGGGCCCCCTCATTTTCCTTCATTGTCCTGGAAATGGAATGAAATTTTAAGCACTGATGGGTTGAAATTTATAATTCATTGAAACTTGAATTGGATTTAAAAATTGGAAATAAACTACAATCTAAATGTCCTTGATATTCAGAAAATGTTTATTTTTGAAAATCCTTTAAAATCAGAGTTCAATTAGTTCCATTTTATGATTATTAAATATTTTTTAATCATATTCTTCTCTTCCCATAAGTCTCATTTTTTTGGAATGACATCTACAACTCTTTTCAATTGGCCTTGGAAAAGGCGTGAAATTTTGAAATCAAAATTTTATTTAAAAAAATGCTCCTGGCGTAATTTAATTGACAAAAAATAATTTTTTGATAATTATGTCTCTATATCCAAAAAAATGGATTTGGTCTTATATTTCAGGATTCAGGTTTGAAACAATTTGTGATCGGACACCTTTTCCTTGATATACTATAATCTGTATATTAGTTGAAGAAATACATTTTTTCGCAAAAAAAATGTTTAAATTTTGACTTTGTTTATCTAATTCATTTATAAAAGTAATAGCTATTAATGCATATAAAATTATTACAGTTATTTTTCATTTAATTTGTTTATAACAATAGAATTTGTTATTTTGTGATAATGAATTATTCGGGAAATTTCCTTGATGTAATGTAATTTATATAGGCAGAAATAATTATTTTTTCTACGACAATGAACGAATTTTTTATTATTGTTTATCCATTTTCTTTATAACAATCCTAATTTTTATAAGAAAAATAGTTCAACCAAACTTTGTGAACAAAAATAGTACAAACTTTCAAGCCAAAGGGACGAATTTTCAACACGATAGTTAATTTTTTAATCAAATAGATTTTTTAATTAAAAGAGACGAGTCCTAAATCAAAAATATAATAGTAGAATCTTTAACCAAAAAAGAATACGAAGAGTAGAATGAAAAATAATTTCAACAAAATAGTTGAATTATCAACCCTAAAATATGATTTTTGAATAAAAAGTTCATTTTTAACCAAATAGTAGAATTTTCTACCAAAACAGTTTAATTTTGTGTCATGAAGATGTATTTTTAATTCAAAGTGCAACAGAACGGTTGAATTTCGACCAAAAAGAATGATTTTCCAACATAATTTAAAAATTTTTAACAAAATAAGTAAATCATCAACCAAATAGATTAATTTTGTACAAAAAAGATGAATTTTCAATTCAAAGGACGAATGTGCAACAAAGCAGTAGAATTTTTCACCACCAAGAATGACCTTCTAACATAACTGTTAAATTTACAACAAAATAATTAAATCTTTAACCAAATAATTAAATTTTCAATTCAAAAAGAAGAATTTTCAACAAAACAGTTAAGTTTTTTACACAAAAAAAAAATTTCTACCTAATAGTTGAATTTTTAACCAAACAGTTGCACTAACAAACAAATACGTATATTTGAACTTTCAATAAAATAGGTAAAATTTTAACCAAATAGTCAAATTTTCAAGCCGAAAAGACGAATTTTTAAAAAAACAGTTAAATTTCCGAGCGAAGAAATAACTTTAAAAAATAGTTTAATTTTTAACCAATTAGCTGAAATTTTAACCTACGAAGATGCATTTTCAACCAAGAAAATGAATTTCCTACCAAAATACGAATAATCAACAAAATACATAAATTTCCAACTAAAAAATGTCAGCTTTGAACCAAAAATGGAACAGTTCAATTTTCTGTTTAAAAAATTACTTAAAGAAAAAAAGAATTTTTAACCCATTTAATTCAACGAAAAAAGACGAATTTGTAATAAAATAGTTTAATCCTCGTCAAAACAGATGAATTTTCAACAAAGAAGAAGAGTTTTCTACCCGAAAAGAGGAATTTTTCACCAAAAAGTTCAATGTTTTGCCAAAAAGGCAAGTTTTGAACAAAATACATGAATTTTTAACAAAATTGTGGTATTTTGAAGCCAAAAAAATTAATTATCTACAAAACAGTTGAATTTTCAATCCAAAAATATGACTTATCAATAAAAAAGTTAATTTTCTGCCAAATAGTTCCTTTCTAAACCAAAAAGGATGTATTTTAAACCAAGAGGATTAATTTTCTATCAAAATGACTGAATTTAAAAAAAAATACATGTTTTTTCATCCAAACAATTTAATTTTTAACTAAAAAAGATACATTTTGAACTAAATAGTTGAATTTTGAACTAAAAAATATAAATTCTAAACTAAAAATGGAATAGTTAAATTTTCAGTTTGATAAACTAATTTTCAATAAAAAATATGATTTATCAATAAAAAAGTTAATTTTCTGTCAAATAGTTCCTTTTTTAACCAAAAAGGATGAATTTTCAACCAAGATGATTAATTTTCTTTCAAAATAACTCAATTTTAACAAAATACATGTTTTTTCATCCAGACAATTTAATTTAGAACTAAAAAAGATACATATTTAACTAAATAGTTGAATTTTGAACTAAAAAATATAAATTTTCAACCAAAAGTGGAATAGTTAAATTTTCAGTTTGATAAACTAGTTTTAAATAAAAAATTAAACGAATTTTTAACAAAACAGTTACTTTTTGAAGTGGAGATAAATCTTCAACAAAAAGTGAATTTTTAGTAAAGTAGTTTAGGTTCCACTCAAGTAGTTGATTTTTTAACCAAGAAGATGACTTTTTAACAAAATAGTTGCATTTTCAACGAAATAATTAAATTTTCAACCAAGTACTGAAATTTTTGCCCAAACGAAATGAATTTCGAACCAAAAATATAATACTAGACTTTACAACCAAGAAAAATTAAATTTTAACAAAAAATAATTTGACTTTTTTATTGGATTCTATTTATTCAGTTCGCGTATAAGCGACAAAACGAGAAAAAAGACATGTTTCTTGAAAACAGGGGAAAATGAACTCTTCAAAAATGGGGAAAAGTAAGGAATAGGTCAAAGAGTGTGAAGTCTGTTATTAAAATTTTTAGTAAATAATATAAATAAATTAAATAAGAACGGCAATTTAAATATCCATTGGATTGGATAATGGGATAAGGGAAAGGAAAGGAATAGGGATAAGATAGGATTAAGGATGGGCAGGGAAGGGAAAGGAAGGGAATAGGGAGAGAATAGAGTTAGATGGGAATGGGTGGGAAAGGATGGAAAGGGAAGGTAAGGGATGGGACAGGATAGGAAGGAAAGATAAAGATAAATGGAAATGGATAGGAACGGATAGTGTGGGATAGGATGAAAAGGAAGGGATAGGACTGTATGGGAAGGGAAGGGATTAAACGGGAAGGGAAGGGACGGGATCGTTAATGAGAGAAGGGGATGTGTGTGTGCGTGTGTATAGTTATAAGGTAGATGTAAGGGGGAGAGGAAAATAATGAGTGTAATTTTGTAAGTGTGCATGTGTGGGTGATACCATATGTATAAAACAAAAATGTAGTGTGTGGATGGGAAAGGAAAGGAATAGGGATGGGATAGGATTAAGGATTGGAAGGTAAGGGAAAGGGACGGAATAGGGAGGGAATAGGTTTGGATGGGAAAGAAAAAGAATAGGGATTAGATGGGATTGGAGCGGAAAGGAAGGGAAAAGAAGGGAAAGGAATAGAGATGGGATGGAAAAGGAAAGGAGTAGGGATGGGATGGAAAAGAAAAGTAATAGGGATGGAATAGGGATGGGCTGGAAACGGAAAGAAAATTAATAGGGATGGAATGGAAAATGAAAGGAATAGGGATGAAATAGGTTTGGATGGGAAGGGCAGGGGAATGATGTAAAGGGAAGGGAAGGGATGTGACAGGATAGGAAGGGAAGGGAAAGGAAAAGGAAAATGGATGGAAAGGTATAGGGTTGGGATAGGATGGGAAGGGATAGGACTGAATGGGAAGGGGAAGGATTGAACGAAAATGGATGAGATCGTTAATGAGAGGGGGTTGTATGCGTGTGTGCAAATGTGCTCTCGGTTTTTAGGGAAGGTAAGGGATGTGACGGGATAGGAAGGGAAAGGAAAAGGGAAATGGATGGAAAGAGATAGGGTTGGGATAGGATGGGAAGGGATAGGACTGGACGGGAAGGGAAGAGATCGTTAATGAGAGGGGGTTGTATGCGTGTGTGGAAATGTACTCTCGGTTTTTAGGG